>JASDQU010883106.1:0-22359 GCA_032191745.1 Picea mariana
AATTAACTTAGTAACTAGGGACAACCCCCCTTGGCTTCCCTAGGAGTAAGCCTAGACGGAAGAAGTTCCTGTCAAGGTGACAGTGTGGGCAGGGACTTAGACATTGTGTCTCCGAGGGCACACTAAGTGAGCAGGACTTAGCTCACGTTTGCAAGTGTGCATAAGGGCGACAACAGGAGGATTTGTATAAATAAGAATCCTTTCATTTCATTTTTGACATAGCTCTCCCATTGTGAGAGGACTACTTGGCTGAAATTTGTGCCCTACTTGGACAATTTTGTCTATCTCTCTTTGCTACTATCTCTTGTGATGATTTGTCTTGGCTATTGGATGAAGAAGTAAGGCACTATCTTTCTTGGAGGCTATTTCTTGCTTTTATGGTGGATTTTTCTTGGTTAAAAAGAGTTTATCTTGTTAATGCTTAGACTAGGTAAGAAATCTCTCTTGTTATTGCTTCTCTTCTTGGTTACAAGGTTAATTTGTTAATCTTTTTGGGGAGTATAAGTGCATACAACCCCACTAAGCCCATCATAATTGTCTTGGAATAATTTGTTGCACAAAGGAATACTAGGAGAAGTAAAGGGTTACACCCTCCTAGGTTTTTCCTAGCTAGTTTTGCTTGCCTTGGGGAGTAAAAGGGCTTACACCCCCAAAGAAATGGAATAACTTAGGGCTTTCATTTTAAAGGCTCCATAACCCATTAGTTAAAGGCACTAATCTCTTGCATTGGAGAAATAAAATCATTGTATTGGGATACGTAGAATCATGAGATATTGAAATTATTTAAGTTGGGATCTTTTCTATATGCTTTAAGCTTGTCAAAGCCTCTAGGGCATCTAGATTGGTCAAGTGGATCTTGAGCTATAGCTAATTAAAAGATACAGCCATTAGGGCTGCAGAAAATCATCTTCTATTTTGATTTTAACTTGCAATTTAACTGTGGAAATATGCTAGTAAACCATTATTATCATTCTACTGCTAATTAGTGAACTTTTTGTCGGATTACTTGCTTGTTTTCGTGGTTAAAACTTGTTTCTGTAGCAAAACTTTGCTACAGCCACTTGGATGTGACAAATTTACTCTGAAAGTGTCATATAACAGCCCTCTAAATACCGCTAAAGCTTGTGCTAAAGTGTTGGAAACAATCTACTTGTTTTATGCTTCACTTCCAAACAAATCTTTGATGCTTTAAGTGGTTGAATATGTGGTAATTAGTTGTTTTCCTTGCTGATATATATTCTTGTTTACTACAGTAATTAGTGACAACAAGCTTAACTTGCTTGTCCACTTAACTTTGAGCTTGTATACATGTTTCTTCTTGTGTCTCGGGTAGGTACAACTCTCTTCCGTAGGTACCCAAGCACTTGGCAACCATAAACCATCTCTGAAACTCGTAACCAAGCCATTCTTCACTTAGTAACTTGACCTATAGAGCCATCACTTCCATAATCTCACCTTTCCATCTCATTTCCCCCTAGGGTCACCTGGGATTCCCCCCCTGTGTTGGATTTCTCCTCCACTAAAGCGAGGGGAGGGTTTATCTGAGGTGACAGTGGGTAAACTCTCCCATCGTTATCGCCATCTTGTGGATTGGGTCGAGCTTTGCCCAACCTACAGTTTGTGCGATAATAGGGCTTTATAGGCAACGATTAAGTGTGCATTGTAATCCCCCAAAGTGAGACACTTGGATAGTTCAAGCTCTTAGGGAGACGGGTCCTAGGTGAATCCACTTCTAAGCAACACAAACCTCTAGTCTAAAGACAAGAAATTGAAATCAAAGATGTTCAAAGCTCAAAGTATTAGGTTTAAAAAGTAAATGACCAAGGACTATGGGGATATAGTGAACTATACCTTTATATGTTCCTCCAATGTAGCATGGTCCTCCTCCTTTGGCCTTGTATTAGTTGTTTCCTCCAAGAAACCTGCAATAAACAAACTCTCCAATTCACCCTAGACAATATTCCTCAAGGAAAAAACTAAAATATGAGATGACTTGAGCAAAGTGAAACAAGAGTTCTTGCCAATTATTCTCCAACAAGTTTACAAATGAGGAAGATGCTCTTTATATAGGAAGAGAGCCTAACAACCTCTTGAATAAAATATAATAGATCTGTAACCTCCAAGCCTTAAAATATCAACTCTTTAACAAGATAGAGATGATAGAGTCAAATAACAATATAATAATGTGTCCTAGCATAAACGACTCTTCAAACAAGTCAGTGCCCTTCAAAACCATGGTCAAAACCACCTCAAGGAAGTGTAGATGATCTAAAAACAAGCACACCCTCCAAAAAATGCTCTAACCACCGACATGTGTGGAATCAAGTTCAAGAAGTGGGACGTTGAGTGGTCAAAATGCGACGATAATTTTCCCATGACAAATTTAAAAACAACATAACTATGTCAATTTTTTTTGGATTTCTATTATGACCACAGTTTGGAAATCCGGTGGTCATTTTTCATGTAATGGCATAGATTTGGCAGAATTCTGGGCACTTTGTCAAAAGATAACTGCCATTGAAGCTAAGTTGCCCTCAAAAAGCGCTCTAACCAACTCAACAACCACCTCAACTACCACAAGAAATAGTCCAAAGTTGTGTAACAACCTTGAACAAACTCTAACCACCTCACATGTGCGGTCCAAGAGGGTGTAACTAACTCAAGAAACCCACACATGTGAGGGAATTTCCCCAAGAAGAAGGTGCTCCCTCCCTAAGACGATCTAGGTGGCACATGTGATGATGTGGAGTCCCTATCACACTATACAATGCATTGTCATGGATCTCAATGCAATGACACATATCCCAATGAATGCACATGTATTCCAATGCAAATACATAGATACCAATGTAGTGTCATGGATCCCAATGAAGATATATAGTTCCATATGCTGGTACATAGATCCCAAGGTAGTATTATAATTCCCAATGCAATATCACGGATCCCAATGCAAGTACACACATATCGAGGCATAGTACATGGATTCCAAGGCACAAATGCAAATCCCAATGCAAGTACACAAATTTCAATGCAAGGCTCCAACTATAGTGAGTAGTCACGCCTCGATATACATGTCATTAAGTGGTAAACATAGAAGTGACATCTGACTTTCAATAACTCATTTATTATTTACACTTTAGCTAAGTTCAACCATGGTGGGGACTATTGACCGCCTATTCAACTAGGGGGTCAACTCCATGTACCATGAAGAGATGCATCATCAGATGCTAACATGTCGAAGACTATTTGGTTCTACTGGGCAATTTATGCCTCCAGCACATTATTTTGTAAACGGAATTTCCGCACCCTTGCGTGGGTTAATAATGTAATAGGTCTGCATGGATCATAGTTAGGTCAGTTATTTTGGGATTTCTTCATTAGGAGAGTTCCTTTCACTGAGGGTTTTTTATCCTCAGGTTATTAATTTGGCTTTTTAGCCTTATTAATTTCCCTTGAGTTTTTCTCTCCCTCCAGCAATAATTCCTCCAAAGTGGTGAAAGGTGTTCTAATGGGGTTATCCTCTGGTAAGTAGTGTTTAGGAATGATGTAAATAACCATGTATGACATCTGAGAAAGTTTCGCGGAATTCTGTCAAGTCTAGATAGGTTTTTTTTAATTAATTAAAATTGCCTAAGGTTGGGTAATTTAATTAATTAGTTTTAATTATTTTTGAGCAAATATTGTAAAAAACTAGGTCCTTGGGCTTTTGCTAGGGGTATTTGTGCTCAAAAGAAATGGAATGAGACCCCCTACACCCTTGGACCAAGTTTCAACTCAGTCGGACAACTTTTGCTAGGTGCTTGTCCACCAGGAGTCTCAGTCAGTCAAAACAACAATTTTAATTGTTAAGTCATGATATAGGAAAAATGTCATTTTTGTAATTTTGAGCTAATGGGGTAAAGTAAAAATGGATAAAGGTGAGAAAGATGATTCCTAACCTACCCAACCCATGTCCTAACCTTTTCACACCCCCTTACCCACTCACTCACTCAAACCCTCACGCCCCCTAGAGGATTTGCATCCCCGTAGTTTGAGAAAACATTACAACTTGAATTCTTTTGAGCTGTGGGCCCCTCCCTCATGAGGTGCGCCCTTCCTAGCCTCACACATCACCCCTTTCTTGATCCCACACCTCACAACTCCTTGCCACCTCACCAATCCTCACCCAAACCCTAAGTGGTGCGCCCATCCTCCTGAGATTCTCTCTTTTGGCTTGGGTGTGACACTTGACAGTGATCCAAGAGGGGTCACTTTGACTCTCAAAGTATAAATGAGAGCCTCCCCTCCCTCATTTCTTCACCATCTCTTGAGCTATTGTTATGCTACTAGATTTTTGCCCCATCTCTCTCTCTCTTGTCCATCTTGCTTCCTCTTCACTTTGCTCTTGAGAGTGTTGGAGCAACTTGTTGCTGCAAGACTCTCATTTTGGATTAATAGAAAGGCTTTGGAGGATTTGAAGCAACAAAGAGTAGTCTTGTTACTTCTTGCACATGAGGTGATGTTGTATGTTATGCATTTTGTGTAGTATTGAGTAGATTTCTTGAGTAAAGTAGTTTACTTGGGTAGGTTAAGCAATAGTATTATTGTTGGCCTAAATATGTTGGGTAGTTAGTGATATAAAGTAGTTTATGTTGTTGGCTTATTCAACTTGTTATCTATTCTTGTACCTCACACTGTGTTTCAAGATTGCAGGTTTACCTCTAGGGTTTTGTTGGGATAGCCTCAAGGAAGAGTCTACTCTCAAAGCCCACCTAAACTCCATTGTTTTTCAGATCTGATTTTTCTTCTCATTCATTCCATATTTCCGTTTGATAACAATCATGGATAGGTCACTTTAAATCAACTTTTATTTGGATATTTCTATGTGAAAAATTTCTGCCTAAAAACATAAATTTTTCTTGACTTTTGTGTGTTCTGCAGCATTTCTAGCAAGCAATAGCTTGCTGGTTTTTGCAGGTTCTTACTAGGTATAAGGGTTATGTTGCCCACTTTCGGTCACACAACACCTCAAAGGCTCCTCCTTTGATTGGGTAACAAAACTCACCTTTCTCCTACCTTTTTCTAGCATTGTAGCAAGCCCCCGAGAAGTTCCCTTGAGGCTTGCATTCTTGTATCTAGTTTCATCATTGTAAATTTATTTTTGCCTACACCTTGGGTAAGAGATTGACACGGCCAACCCCCCAAAATCGTGAGGCTAGGGTGTAGTTTTCCTTTTTAACATTCTTTCATTCTTTTGCCCCACTTGTCATTAGAACAAGGTTGTGTGGCTAGGATTGCTTTAGTATTAGTTTAGTTGTTTCATTTCCAACCCCCTTTGGCACAAAAAATGAAGGCTTGCCTCCACCTTGTGCCATTGTGAGTGGTTTTGTTGCTTTTGTTTTCCATTTCAAGTATTGTTTTATGGTTGCCTACACCTTGGATGAGTAGTTGGCAAAGCCAACCCCCAACATAGTATGGCTAGTTTAGTTATGTGTTTTTTATTTGCTTATGCTCATGTTTTAAAATCTAGAAGTAGATCTCACACTCACATAACTAGATCTTAGCCTAAGCCCATGGAGGCATAGATTCACTCACATGTTTTAAGTCTTTTATCTTGCAAGTTTTATTTTCATAGCATCTATCTAAATGCAATACACACATGGATAAATGATGATGGTTTAAATCTTTTTCATATGCAAGTTCTTGTCCTTTTAAGCACTCATTTCTTTTAAACTTGCAAACATTTATGAATATGTGAATGGTGTATGAACAACTTTTCATCTCAACAAGTCATTATATGTTATATATGTGTTTACATGCTTCAATCTTGTGATTTAGAACACATCTCTTGGGCTGGATAAAGTTTCGGTTTTGGCATTATTTCACTGTTTTTAGGCAAGTAAAAGTCACCTAAACACTTAAAAATACTTAGTCCATAGGCATAATAACTTACTAGACTTAGTGGGACACCTTAATTCACCATTTTCGCCATCTAAGACAGGGTTTGAGGAAGGCAACGAGAGGTGCTAGGCCGGGAACGGTCTCACGGCGCGCGACGTCCTTTCTGGGAGTACTCGGATCTTTAGGGCTGACCTGTGAAGCTAGGGTAGGCCTCGTTGCCTTACTTCTTGAGCATCCAACAACCATTTGGTAATTGGGGGAGGAGAATTTTGGGTTGACACTTAGCTAGGAGTAATTCAAAATTTAATAATCTTTAAGTAACTCATTAATTCACTAAGCATTTGGACATCATTTTCTTTATTGGTATATCTAATGGTTGTTATCTAAGCAATACTTGCAAGCACTCCTCACTATTAACTTTTCATGCAAGTCTATTTCTTTTTGCTTTTTGGATTAATCACCTAAGTTGTCATTTTATGTTTTCTAGAGCACTTGTTCTTTAAAGTATATCTCATTTGTTAGTGTTCTTTATGGTGTGATCCCTCAAGAGGTTGTGCATCCCCTTTGGAGGCACTTTCTTGTTGGGTCTTGAGTGTTGTGGTTGCCATTAATAAGCAGTCCAATAGAGCAAGTGCTATTGGGGCATGCTTGGCTTGATGTGTTGATAATCTTTATGCTTTGAATATCTTTAATTTCCTGCACATACAAGCACATGGTTAATAAGTCTTTTGTATCTTGCCACTCTTAGACTTTCTTGTTGTAATTTTGTATCTTGTTGTATATCTCTTGTTCATAATTGTTGTAACATCTATCATTTCGTTTTTTAGTTGTAAGTATTTGTATCTAACATTATTGTGGAGTAGTTGTACTTATTTGTAATCTTTTGTAATCATTATAATCTAAACCCCTCAAACATTAGTTGACCCCTTTGCCCAATCTTAGGCACTAGTCTTATTTGTCCTAGGAAAAGGCTTGCTTGTCATAAGTAAATCATTGCATCTTGCATTGTTTCCTTTGCATCATAGGTTAGTCTTTCCCCCCAACCTTGTAACTAACTAAAACCAACTCCTAGAACATAACGTAAATCACATCTAGTAACTAGGGTCTACCCCCCTTGGCTTCCCTAGGAATAAGCCTAGACGAAAGAGGTTCAAGTCAAAGTGACAGTGTGGGCTTTGAACCTAGGCATTGTGCCTCCAAGGACACACTAAGTGAGCAGGACTTAGCTCACGTTTGCAAGTGTGTATAAGGATGGCAACAGGGACAACATTAACTTCTATTACATGTGACAACTCTTAAGATCAAGAGGTGTATCCTAGATTGCTAAGTTAGAAGTAGGTAATATGATGGATAATATGTGGAAGGGGAAAGGGGAACTTCATGAATCAACCTTCATAGTCATATATGATGTGTGGGTCTTCTTTTGCTAGATTTCAAAAGATAGGGATTGTCATTTCTTCCATGATGGCCTACATGAGGGTGTGCTAGGATTTGAGTTACCACCTCAACACTGTTTTTTACTACCCTTTATTTCTTTGCCTTTTTCTTTATGTTTCCTTTCTTTCTTTCCTTCTTTCTCAAGCATTATTATTTTTTGTCTTTTAATTTTTTTATGGTTCCAACTATTTCGAGCACTTTCTCTCTTTTGACTTTGAGGCTCTTACACATGGCTCTTCATTGCTTTGCTTTGGTATTTGATGAATGACTTATGACAAGTTAACCATGAGCGAGGAAATATGATGAATGGTATGGAAGTGAGTGGGAAAGATGGAAAGTGTTAAGTATGGTTTGGGATATGAAATATGCTACATTCCACCTAGTTCTCTAGTAGTACGACCTGACTCAAAAGATGACAATGCTTATCTAGAGGAAAATTATGACCCACCATGGTATTCCTTAACAAAAGGTAAGAATTTAGAGTGTCATGATGCATTATTAGATTACATCGATGTCCACCATGTTCACGACCAACATCAGAAACGTGAACACTGTGTCTAAGCAGGAAACCTATATATGAAACCATAGTAGAGCAATTGAAGCGAACAAACTAAACCAAGAGAAGCTAGCATCATGTATGTGAAACTGTAGTCTACCATCTGCAAGTGCATATATTGTTGAATTTTCTCTATGCTTAGCTCATGCACATGTGGTTTATTTCATTTAGCATGTACTTGAACCATAAACAAATGCAACAACACTATACACAAGTGCTGCAATAACCAAGATCACAAGAAGAATAACCATGCACAAGAACACAAGAAGTATCCTGGGAAAACCCTTCTCAAACAAGGGAAAAACCCAACAATCCTTTTCTATATTCTCAAGAGAAGATCCCCCAACACCATAGACCTAGCACACAAGAGGGTGCTTACCAAAACCTAGAACCTAGCGCCCAAGAGAGGTGCGCACTTCAGCCATACAAGCACTTGCTGAAATTAAGAAATGACAAGTGTGAGTGTGTATTCCTCAATGGGGATTCACCTTTATTTATACAACAACCGACGCAACAAAAGGTGTGTCTATTGGCACAATAAGGCCGACCTCAATAACTCAATAATATAATTAATCATTACACAAATATTAATTATCTTTCACATATGGTGGGGCCGACTTGTACCCTTTACATCACAAATTAGGGTTACAAGTAAATCTTACTCTCATACAATATAGCAAGGATCTCACGCGTCCACTAGTGCTCAGCCACTAGGGACACGTCCACCTGTGCTCAACCATAGGGACGTCCTACTCAACAGATCACTCAATTGAGTCCACAGGAGTATCATCTGGCGTACCATCTCAAGCCGACTCAACTGAGTCCACAAGAGTACAAGGCAAGAGACCATCTCAAGCTGACTCAACTCAGTCTAGAGGAGTACAAAGCAAGAGACCACACGTCATCACAACTTAGTCCAGAGTCTGACGCACACCCATCACATGGGCACACCCAACACTTGGGCTCTCTCTCATAGATGTCTCAAGTCGGTCTAGAGGAGAACAATCTGGAGGATGTCTCATGAAGCTACAATCAACAACACTCCCTGTCAGCTAGGGAGGCATTCTTCACCAGGCCAAGTCTCTCACAGAAGTACTCGAACTTTGTCCTGGCAAGTGGTTTGGTGAAGACATCTGCAACCTGCTCATGTGTAGAAAAGGTATTGCATGTGTACTGCTTTCCTCTGCACCATATCTCTGATACAATGGTATTTGATCTTAGTGTGTTTCGATTTATTGTGAAACATAGGATTCTTTGAGAGCTTCACACAACTTCGGTTATCGCAATGGATAACAGTGGAATCCATCTCATGACCAAATAAATATGCAAGGAGCTTGCGAAGCCACACTGCTTCGTGGACTGCCACACACAATGCAATATACTCTGCTTCTGCGGTACTCAAAGCCACAAAGCTCTGTTTCCTACTGCACCAAGAAACCATGGAAGATTCCAAGGTAAAACAACAACCGGATGTGCTCTTTCGGTCCACTGCGCTCCCTGTCCAATCTGTATTGACATACCCCTGCAATCTCATGTCTACATCAGAGGCATATCTCAGGCCATATCCAACTGTGCCTCGTAGATATCTCAATACATGCTTCGCTGCTATCTAGTGAGTCTGTCTCGACTGACTCATAAACTGACTGAGTACGTTCACTGCATAGCATATATCAGCTCTGGTGTTAACTGATACATCAATGATCCAATTAGTTGTCAGTAAAGATGTGGATCAATCTTGCCTGAATCAGTAGAAGCCTCGTTCATTTTATTCAGATCCATCACCATCGGTGTAGGCATGGATTTGCAGTGTGTCATATCGAATTTCTTCAATATTTCTACTGTATATTTTCCTTGACTCAGGAAAATCTCATCAGTCCTCTGCCATACTTCTAGTCCCAAGAAGTAGTGCATCATACCCAGATCCTTCATCTTGAATTCAGAAGACAATGCACGCTTACATTCAACAATAAGACTTTCTGAATCGGTGAGGAATAAATCATCAACATACATGACCAAAAACAGGCACTCATCACCAACAATATGATAATATAGGTTTGGATAAGCAACACTCTTGCTAAAGCCCAAACTCATCAGGAATCCATCCATCTTCTCGTACCAAGCACGAGGTGTCTGTTTTAGTCCATACATGGCTTTCTTCAACCTGCACACAGGAGACTCCTTCTCATGTATCATGAATCCTTCTGGCTGCTCGATGTAAACTTCTTCCTCAATCTCACCATTGAGAAAGACTGTCTTTACATCCATCTGATGTAGTCTCCAACCCATGGATGCAGCTAGGGCAATGATCGTATGGATGGAAGTGTATCGGACTACAGGAGCAAAAGTCTCCTCATAATCAATTCCCTCCACCTGAGAGAATCCTCTAGCCACAAATATCTCTTTGTACTTCTCGACACTTCCATCATCTGCATGCTTGATCTTATAGATCCATTTGGAAGTCACCACAGACTTCCCTTCTGATCTCGAAACAATATCCCACACATCATTCTTCATGATGGACTGATACTCTTCTGTCATGGCATCTTGCCAAACCTACTGCTTCTCCATAACAAGAAGGCTCAGTATCAATGATGTGGCTCATGGCTGAAATATAGCTCGAAAATCTCTATGGTCTCTTGCTCTCTCAGAATGTGCCTCGAGGAGCTGCATGTCCCTCTGCCTCTTGCAGAGTCTGTCGAGCCCAGGTAGGCCTTTTATGGCCTACTGCAATGTCTCTAGGAACATCAACTGGAGCTATGGGATCAATTGGATCAATTGGATCAATGACTGTCTCCCTCTGAACTGCTGAAGGGGGAGAAGGTACTATCTCGCTGCCAATCTCCATCTAAGATTCCCTGGATCTTCGAAAGCCTATCTCTTCCTCAAAGATGGCATTTCTGCTCACCTCAATCTGTCTTTGACCAGAGATGTAGATCCGGTATGCCTTCAAAGATTCACTGTACCCCACAAATGTACCCTTTCTACCTGAAGGGTCTAGCTTGGTCCTCTTTTCCTTGGGTACATGAAAGTATATTGGACACCCAAATATCCTGAAGTGTCCAACCTCAGGCCTCACTCTGGTGAAAGCTTCTTTGGGAGTCATGTTCTTCAAAATATGATGAGGACTTCTGTTCTGAACATACATTGCTGTCATGGATGTTTCTGCCCAAAGAATCATAGGTAGATTCTGATCATGTATCATCGGTTTGGTTGTCTCAATGATGGTTCTGTTCTTCCTCTCTGCAACCCCATTTTGCTGAGGGTTATAAGGAAAGATGTACTCCCTCTTGATCCCTACCTCAATACATAAATCACTGAAACCCTTGAATCCTTGGAGGTATACTCTCCTCCATTATCTGATCTCAACACTGTTGACACTAAAAATCGCAACAAGGATTTTGCCCACAAGGTATTGCTAAAGCCTATTATTATAAGCTAACGATGTATATAATACTAGTAGGTGGGACCCCCTTGTAGATTGGAAGATTAGATCTGGTTCTTATTTGATGTTTTCGCTGTTGTTTGACACTGCTTATAGGGTTCTACATGATTGATGGAATTTTGGTTTTTTTGCGACATGATGGCAGATGGATAATGCATGCTATGTGTGGTTTTTCGTTGCTCTAAGCTCTAATTTTATATGAATAGCTTATACTCATAGTTATTGCGTTGATCGTCATATGTTGTACCTTCACAAGACACATGTTAGTTATAACATGAAATAAGAGCAAGTGAAAAGAGACCTATGGAAAAATCTAAGGAAGAAACTAAACTATGCTACTATGCTACACTATATGCATTGAAATTAAAGAAATGGGATTAGTCCTAACTAACCATTGTAGTGGCCATACGATTTATTGAGTTATATGGAAGCACATTTGAAATTCGTTAGCAATGGTTAAATGTGATATGGGGTGGTGCATTTAGCAAGTAATGGATGTGAGTTTCGATGCATAGATTAATTGAATGGATTAATGGATGGTTTGCTGGCGTGTACTAAGTGATTGAATGAGTAAAGGATGGAAGCGACGTGCATTTACTACACGTCACTCCATACCTTTCCCACTGGCCGTCACCCTAGCTTGGCTATTGTTTAATTGTGTTTTGCTGTGGTTAAGCTTCGATTTTCAGGCAAGGGAAGAACTACTCGACCAAGCTCGCGTTTTTAAGGCTTTTTGGTTACAGTTATGTCTTTTTCGCCATCCATGAACCCGCTCTAGTTATGAAATAGATATTGGCTCGGTGATGTATGGGTCTGTGCTTTTCTTGAGACTGACAACTATGTAAACTTGTGATATTTCTCTGGAATGGTTGGTTGTTTGTATTCACTGTAAATGAAAGGATTGGATAGTTGAAGTCACGATTTCATTAATGATTCTGTGTGGTGGAAGCCATGAAGGCTCTCTGTTGTCTTATGGGTTTTGCTTGGAGGGTTTCATTCGGTCCGGACTTGCTGGCCGTCTCCACACAATTCTTGTAAACATACGCAGTCGTATTTGGTTGCTGCGTTTGATTTTCAACCACCAAGGGTCACTACTATTGTTTTCGCCTGGTCGTGGGTTCGTGTATGATTGTGGTTTTTGCACAATTGGTTTGGGCGGCTATTATGCCAAGATGCTTGCTTTAGGGTTGGTTGTTATTTCGTGGCTCTGTTTTTATATCAGCATTACGTGGGTTGATTGGGAAAACCACGAGGGTTATGCCCTGCGTGTTCTCAGTGTTATTATAAGAAGCCCCTGCTCCTCTGTTCATAGTCTCTCCTATCTCGTGAACTGTCACCCTATTTGCGAAGCTATTGGTGATATGACCTGTGTGTCTACCGTGTTGTCTTGAAAGTTTCTCACCTACTGTTGGTGGTCGACTCCAGTCTCCCTATGTTGGTCCACAGAGTGAACCCTTGATTACTCAAAGCCCGTTTTGATTATTCAAAGGCCGTTTTTTTTTATAAATGGAGCCAGTTATATCCTGTCGGGTATATTGTTGATTGTTATGAGTTGGTGGAGTATCGTCGACAGTGGTTGATTGTTGGCTCGTCTCTGTTAATAGTGTTGGCAGTTGTTTTGATTATCGACATCTAGCCACTGCATTGTTTATTATAACAGTCGAGTCTATAGCTCAGCATGGTTATTTGGTTGATTCGAGAAATGAAATGGGCATATAGTCGCTGCCTCTTGTGTTGTAACAGTCGGATTGTTAACTCAACATTGTTTTATGGTTGATCGGGAGTATGCCTCTTTGTTTTATGCGTTGGGTTGTATGTTTCCTACAACATGATATAGGTTGAAATGATGGTTGCTGTTACTATGTGTTTTAATTGCCAATCAAGATTATTGCAATTTAAAACCGTGATATTCATGACTTGGCTGTCTACTGTATATGTTTTATGGATATCGTGCATCGTATCAGAGATGGGCACGAGTTTTATAACGATATGGTTTCATTACAATTTAAATGTTAAATTGATTAAAGGAATGGAATCGGGCACAATTTTTAAAGAGCTTGTGTCTGTGTTTGATTTGAAGAATTTATTTGTAGACAGTGGTTGATGGTTTGGATGCTGAACAGAGTCAATGCAAATGACTGTGTTCATTGGAATTTTGTTTTAATATTAAATGGAAGAAATGAAAGGAAACATGATTCTTTATATAGGTTGTTTGGAAAGCATATTATTTTGAGTATGATGGCACTGCATAATTGAAAGTGTTAAGGATTTAAAAGTGAACAGTGAGCAAGTTCAACACACAGAAATGGTTAAATTATACACACAGTAATTGTTAATTGATCACAGTAATTGGTTAGTGTTGGTTCGTTGCATTGAATACAAAATGATTTTATGGATTACTTAATTAATCTTATGAACAATATCTGCTCTTTTCCCCTATCATTATTTCACTTTTCTCTAATTACAATCCCCACGCCTTCCCATATTCATTACTCATTCCCTGCTCCTAAAAATTAATTACAGTTAAGAGGAGCTCTGTATTGTGACAGTTTAAGATCACAGGGATGGATTACAGTGATGTGTTCTTTGGTTTACATGTCAGTTGATTGTTGTTGTCTGTGAGCAGTAACCATGTCCTTTTTCCCTTCATTTTAACATTTTTCGCTCAATACAAACCCCTCGCATATCCCAGAACCTTTGTTCACTCCCTGCTCATCGACAACAGTTAAACAATTTGTATGGATTGGATTGCATGAGTCTGATATGTTGCTGAGCCAAAATTTATTTCATATTTTAAAGGAGTTGTCATGTATGGTTGTTAAAAAAACTATTTGCTAATCAATCATGCATATAGGAATGAGCTTTTTCAGCCGAGGTAGCCATGGCAGAGGTAACCGAGGAAGAGGTAATTGGAACAGGGGCCCTAGGAGGTCAAGATTCTCCATTCACTTTGATGCTGACTCGCAAGAGTTAGGCCAGCTATTTCAGGCTAGGTTTTTCAATTGGATTGGGCAAGGAGTGGTCCAACCTAGGCCTGAAAGGCCTCCTTTCCAAGCTCCACGAGCCCATGGTATTCCTGTGCCCCGTCATGTCTCATTACAACTCGAGGTTCCCGAAAACGACGGATGGCAAGAGATTGTCCACCCGACAGTCTCCCAACATCGTGGCTGGCCCAATTTGTCCTTACCTGCTCCCCCGCCTATCAATCAAATTGTCCAAGCTGCCCCTGCCCACTCACCAGTTCAGTCTTCCCATGCGAGTAAAAGGTTGAAAACCGAGCCCCCCATGCCCCTGACAAAGGAAAAGCCATTGCTGCCCCTTCCTCACCCTCCAATGGCTTTGATAAATCCGTGTCCTCCCAGATGCATTTGATGGATGATTGCTCTCATGTGATCAACGAGATTAGGCCTAAAGGCTTAGCACAACCAAAGGCAAATTCAGGGAGATCAAAAGGTGACAGTAGCAACGAGCGAAGGATTGCATCTCAGAGTGGGATATACAGATTTGTTGAGAACAGTTGACTTCAGATATTTTTGACAGCATGCTATTTTTGGATATATGAGTATTATATTTTGAAAATAATTTCAAATATCATTGAGATAAATTGTCAGATATGAATGTAATGATGGGAGTCACAAGGAGGGATGTTTTTGTTTAATTAACTAGTTGTGTTATGATTGTTAAAAGCTAAAGGGGAGTCACAAGGGGTCCCACCTACTAGTTATTATTTATTTAAAAACCCTTATTATGATTTATTACTTTTCCCCCTAACTAAAAAGTTGGTTGAGGTTTTAGTTAACTTAACTAATGAAGTAGTTCCACTACTTCAACCAATTCTAATTTGCTTAAAGGCAAAAGGAAAGGGAGGAACAAAGGAGAATAGAAGGAGAAGCATACTAAGGTTTGCTCTTTGAGTTTTGTGTGGAGATAATTCAGTTTTCATTCATTCCTTATTCCATTACTAGCCTAATTATTTTTTATGATAGCAAGGTCTTATTGTAGACAACAAGATTCAGGGCTTAATTACATCATTTAGACACTTGTTTTTCAGAGGTGGTAATCTATCTTTGATAGTCTGTGTAGATTTGTCTGTTTGTGAATTAGTTTTTATGACTGACAAAGACTATTGTGCAGAGTCTAGTGGACAACAATCTATGGCAAGCTGATCCAGCTTTTCAAGTTCAGTTTTTGATTTTCTGTCAGAAGTTCTTTTGTATGTTTCATCGGGGATGTCTAAGTTTGACTTTGGTCCAAAACTTCCTCAGGAAATTTTGTAAAAAGAACAATTCTTTGATATATTGGAATGAAATAAATGATTTCTTTATGTCTCATATGTGTTGATTATTGACTTGGTGTCTTTACTTCTGTCTCTATATTTATTTCAGCATTTGATATATTTAGAAAATTACATAAAAAAATGATTTTTTCAGCAAGCTTTTAATTATAAAAAAACAGCCTAAGCACTTGTAAATAATACTTGTGAATTAGGACATCAGTTTTGATGGCTATAAACATAGGGTGATATTCCCGTCTATCTTGCTTTAGCCAAGCAGGATCTGAAAATGTTTGAGTAAGATCATTTCATATCTTTTCCTCAATAAGCACCTTGATCCTCCTTCCGGTCAAGTTCTCAACCCGAGCTTTAAACTCTTGAAATCTCGCAAGGACTCCATCCTTGGTCTTCAAGAAGTAAATCCACGTCTTCCGAGAGTGATCATTGATGAAGAGAACATAACACAAATATCCATTCAAAGAAGCAACAATCATGGGTCCACAAACATCTGAATGTATCAAGTCCAGGATCCCCTTGCATCTGCTGTCACTGCTCAAGAAGGACCCCTTGACATTCTTGCCAAGAGCACAAACTCTGCAAACACCATCATGCTGAACATGTATCTCTGGAAGGCCTGTTACCATCTTCCCCAGAGCGGGAAGGGATCTATAATGGATATAATCAAGGCTCCTATGCCATAGCTCGCTCAAGCTGATAGTATCATGTAACAGGGCCTGGACTGGTCGGACAATCAACCTGTATAAGTTGTTTTCTCGAACACCAATCACTCGAGTAGAATTCATAAGTGAGTTCTTGTGCCATGTAAGAAATTTTCCTTCAGAGAAGGTAACCTTGTAGTCTTTATCCTCTAAGGCAGAAACAATGACAAGGTTCCCTTTCATCCCAGGTACATATAATACCTCACTCAATTGAAGGGGTATGTCAGAATCTAGTTGGAATGTAGAAGTTCCAACTCCTTTCACATTATATCTGGCATTGTCTCCAAGTAAAACATGTAGACTAGACTCTTTCTCAACAGGGTTTGTTAGATGATCTCTATATCCAGTCATGTGTTTGGAAGCACCACTGTCAATTAGCCAAATATCACTATCAGTGGGAATCGTACCTGAGAGTGCTGATATGAAGAAGATGGCTTCATCTGTTATGTCTTCATCTCTCTGATGTGGCTTTGGATCAACATCAGAAGTGGAGGCAAGTTGTCTTCCTTTCTTTCTGGTAGGACAATCTCTTGCAATGTGTCCATACTTGTCACATCTGAAACAATGAATCTTTGATTTGTCTTTTCTATGTCCATGACTTGAAGCTAATGAAGTCTTCTTGTCTTTTAATGCTTTGTTGAAACTTCTTCTAGTTATTCTTCCTTTCTTTGTATGAAAGGCAAGACCATGATTGTCATCGTGAAGGGAGTCTTGCACTCCTCTGGCTATAAGTCTGGTTTTTTCCTGGGTGCAGTCTGTCCATAGACGATCAAAATTAGGTAGATCTGCTCTACCACTGATACTTTGAAGAAATGGTTCCCAATGTCTTGGAAGAGCATTGAGAGTAGTCAAGACAAGTTCTCTGTCTGATATGGTTTCTCCAATGGCACCCCATTGATCTCTGATCTCTGAAATCTTCATGAAGGTAGCAACAGTGTCATCTTTTGTCATCTTGATATGTTGAAGCTAGCTCTTCAATGTAAGAGCTCTGAGGGTGTTGGTACTCTCAAACATATTCTTCAATGCATCATACATCTCATAAGTTGTCTTCAAGTTGGCAATACAAGGTAGGAGACGATCTCTTACTGAATAGATGATTATCTTCCTTGCTTTGACGTCATCTTCCTTCCACTCTTCCTTGTCTTCATTGGTAGCTGTTTCTGGTAGAGTCTTTTCTATCACACTCAATAGGTCATTTTCTTCCTGGGTAATCTGTAGTCTTGATTTCCAGGCACTGAAGTTGCTTGATCCATCAAGCCTATCTTCCACCAAAGTTTTGTTCCTCATGGTTTGCAGATTCTTCCACAAACCCTTAACAACTAGGCTAGGAAACCTAACGACTAGGCTAGGCTAGCAACCCTAGGTTTCGTTGGACTTATGACTGCCAACAATAAGCCTTGAAAGTCAGAAGAACACTGGTAAGTTTGAAAGATCCTTCAATGAGCTGCAAAAACCCTAAAAATTGAAATTTTGTAGAAAATTGCGGAACCCTAGAAACCCTAGGGCCAAAAATAAAAATTTTATTGGAATTGCAACCTGAGAGTTTCTGGAGGTGCACTGAAGGAGGCCGTACACTCCTATGCCAAAATTAGCCTCAATGCTCAAGTATAAAGTGCTGAAACTGGCAAAAGAAGGAGGTTCGTACTTTTTCAGAAACCCTAGAGGGCTGTACTTTTTTGAAGCTGGGAGGTGACGACTTGCTAGAAAACTTTTGCAATGGTTCTTCAGGAACTCTGCTGTGATACCATGTTGAATTTTCTCTATGCTTAGCTCATGCACATGTGGTTTATTTCATTTAGCATGTACTTGAACCATAAACAAATGCAACAACACCATACACAAGTGTTGCAATAACCAAGATCACAAGAAGAATAACCATGCACAAGAACACAAGAAGTATCCTAGGAAAACCCTTCTCAAACAAGGGAAAAATCCAACAATCCTTTGCTATATTCTCAAGAGAAGATCCCCCAACACCATAGACCTAGCACACAAGAGGGTGCTTACCAAAACCTAGAACCTAGCGCCCAAGAGAGGTGCACACTTCAACCATACAAGCACTTGTTGAAATTCCAAAATGACAAGTGTGAGTGTGTAATCCTCCATGGGGATTCACCTTTATTTATACAACAACTGACACAACAAAAGGTGTGTCTATTGGCACTCTTATCGCACAGTTTGTAGCTAGGTCAAAAAGGCTAAAGGATAGAGGCCAAACTGGCGAAACAGGAACCTTTGGCGAAACAGGAACCTTCGCCACCCAATGTCACCTCAATGGGGAGGTTCTTTCTATTTAGGGAGGTTAACCCAGGGGAGACGTCCCCGGTAACCTGGGGTTTTGAAGAGGTTAAAGTATAAAAGTCAAGGGAAACGTTCCTCCTCACAGGTTACCACCAAGGTTAGAAAGTCCGGCTAATCAGCGAATAAATGAAGTGTATGCCCAAATGGAAACACTTGCACGGAACAAGACAACAACAATACAATATATATGCAGGCTATAACTGAGTGGGTTAGTACTTCATGTGACTATTTGACAATTATATATAAGCAATGAAACAACAACTATTAATGAGATCAATGTTTTGTCAATATAGCAATGTAGAAGTATCAATTCATCAATAACTATTTAGATGATGTAGCAAACAATATATCCAATCAATCATTTACTCAATAAATGCCTTTAACCATCATCTAATTGCTTATTATCAATATTTGCTGCGTCAAGATGGAATAACCAACTGTGATGTCAGCCTAGTTAGGGTTTCAAAATTTAACAAATCTAGCAAGCCTAGTTAACAAAGAGCCTAAAAAAGACATCGGGGTGTTNAAAGGCATTTATTGAGTAAATGCCTTTAACCATCATCTAATTGCTTATTATCAATATTTGCTGCGTCAAGATGGAATAACCAACTGTGATGTCAGCCTAGTTAGGGTTTCAAAATTTAACAAATCTAGCAAGCCTAGTTAACAAAGAGCCTAAAAAAGACATCGGGGTGTTCTTGTCCGGATTGGTGAAAATGGAATGCATCACAAAAGTCGTTCCAATGAGAGTTGCCATAGGATCCATCTTGCCCTGAAAACTTAGGTATCCAGGACTCGACCTTCTTGGGTAGATCATGTAAACCCCCTTGAGTGTTAGGTAAGCTTAAAGGACCAAAGAGTTCTTTATGAGACCATTTGGGAGAACTTACAGGGGTTACAGGATTTGTGGAGGTCATAGTAGTAGATGAAAGTATATACTGACGCCCACTACGGGTCGTCATTAGCTATTTGTGGAGTCACCAGATGATTTGCTTGAAATCATCAAAGAAAAGGGAAAACACCCTAGTGGAGTCGCCAGGTAAGCTTGTAAGATAAGGCTTCTGAGGCAAGGCTTGCCGAAAAGATTTGTCGTCTGAGGATAATTGACTCGGAAAACACCCTAGTGGAGTCGCCAGGTAAGCTTGTAAGGTAAGGCTTCTGAGGCAAGGCTTATCGAAAAGATTTGTCGTCTGAGGAGAATTGACTCAGTGTTCCCCGACAACGGTGCCAAAATGTTATCGCAGAGTTTGTAGCTAGGTCAAAAAGGCTAAAGGATAGAGGCCAAACTGGCGAAACAGGAACCTTCCCCACCCAATGTCACCTCAATGGGGAGGTTCTTTCTATTTAGGGAGGTTAACCCAGGGGAGACGTCCCCAGCAACCTGGGGTTTTGAACAGGTTAAAGTATAAAAGTCAAGGCAAACGTTCCTCCTCATTGGTTACCACCAAGGTCAGAAAGTCCGGCTAATCAGCCAATAAATGAAGTGTATGCCCAAATGAAAACACCTGCCCGGAACAAGACAACAACAATACAATATATATGCAGGCTATAACTGAGTGGGTTAGTACTTCATGTGATTATCTAACAATTATATATAAGCAATGAAACAACAGATATTAATGAGATCAACGTTTTGTCAATATAGCAATGTAGAAGTATCAATTCATCAATAACTATTTAGATGATGTAGCAAACAATATATCCAATCAATCATTTACTCAATAAATGCCTTTAACCATCATCTAATTGCTTATTATCAATATTTGCNTGTGTGTCTAAGATCAGTGCCTAAGGGTATATGGAGTCATTCAAGGAGAGGACGCAAGGGTGAAGGAGTAATAGGCTAAAGACAAGAGGGAAGGGTTCTAGAGTGCTGCAATGGCAGGGCCCTAGAATCAAAACCCTATGGGAAAGAGGCTCACTCCGGTGTTGCTTAAGCAAGGCCTCGTGCTCTTTCTTCCTTCTTTAGGTCAAACTTGGCAAAAACGGCTAGCATATGAGAAGAGATAAAACAAGAGGATCAAGTGAGGGACAGTGTTGCAAAGGCAAGGTTCTATCACTAAAACCCTAGAAGATGGACGACCCTAGGTGTAGATAACCTAGGCCTGGGACATCACCCTCCTTTTAACCTTTAAAAATATAAGCTAGCTTGAGGGAAGAAGTGAGAAGAGTGTAACAAAGGCTAGGCTCTTTCTTCCTCCTTCAATGGATGAATATTTCTCTCTAAGGGGACATGAGACAAGGACCTACTTGTGTGCTTGTCACCTAGGGTTTTAAAATCAACAAATTTATAAGTGAATGCAATAATTATAACCTACAACCATTCAATTAAGAAGTTTTGCAAGAAAAACGCTTACATATCATGATGAAAAGCATAAGCAAACCCTAGTTGTAAACCTTCCTTCAAGAGAAATGCCAAACATGCCAAGAAAATCCTTCCATCAACAAGTGCGCCTCCTTTAAAAGACCAAATACCCAAACTAGGGCGCAAAAATCAGACCTCACAAGTGTGAGTTGTTTTGTCTTTTCAAAATGAGGATAAAACTCCTCAATATATACTGTATCAATGACCTTTAATTAATTTTAGGTCATAAAAATTAGCCGACAAGGCTTTAAACCAAAATCATACTATTTTTACATGAAAATGTCAAATTAAAACCCTAATTAAGCTGTAATAAAGGAAAAATCCCTTCAAGGGAGGCGCTAGTCCCTTTTAGGGTAGATGAAGCATCCAGGAGCAAAACGTTGACCCCCCAGGGGCCTCTCCAACATGCCACACGTGCCACTGCTGCCCAGTCTACCTCCAAAAATGACCATGAAGCTGGATGACATCATGGTAAGGATGGGGACGCTCTGAGCCTTCCAAAGCCAACGTTCCACCGAAAAGGGGTCATTCCCCCTAGGCTGGGCTTTGCCAAAGTGCCTCTGGTGAAACGTCCTCTTCTTCTCCGGTGCAAAACCTTGGTCAAACACTGTCCTATTTCTGCCCCTCTGACAGGGTCTCAACAACCATCTGATGGGTGCTTTAGCCCCATGGAGGTCCGAACTAATCATCTCCCCATGTGTACCGGTCCAAGTGGTACCTGTTCGTCGGGCATGGTCCTGCACCTTAAAAACTACGCCCTCCATGGGCTCATTAGTCACAGGGATCATAGCAATGTCAATCACATTTCATCATTAATATTATCAAACATATGCATAAAAACCCTGATATATCGTTCAACAACTCAAAGACATTACAAAAATCCACAATACAAGATCGAAGAAAAGGACAAGACATCCTATTGGGCTAGTTTCCACAAGAGACGGGAAGCTCCTAGGAAGGTTTCATCCAAACCATGTAGACAAGGTGATGTGGCTAGGGGATGTCCAGACAAGTGGGTAGAGTGAGAGACAGGGATGCATAATGTTATCTGTGGGTGCCTTTATCGAAGGCGAGCTGTACCCGTCATGGATGCAATTTTTTCCAAGCCCATTCTTGCCTTTATTCTTTCTTTGTTTGCTTTTCTTCTTCTTTTTCTTTTTATTCAAGGTCTAACCAGAGGACACTGCCTTGGCATGGTGATTAGAGCTGACAGTGTTACCCACAAGTACTTTCACAGAGATGAGAAGGTTGGCTTGTGATGAGACCCCCTTTCCCTTGGCCATGCAACCAAAGGTCACTGCCCTTGCGTGGTAACCAGATAGTGGCAATGTCATACTGTTAGGTACCCATGAAGCTAATAGGCTGGCTCGTGATGAGACCCCCAAT
>JASDQU010883107.1:0-15677 GCA_032191745.1 Picea mariana
GTTGGTCTTCAAACCAAAGTTGGAGTTTCTCCATTCTTGATTCACCTTCCTTGTGTCCTCATCATGAATTTCATGGGATGCATTTTCACTTTCGGGTGTCTTCTCTGTTACGAAAATTTTCAATACTTCCATGATCTTAGCTTCCATTGAATCCATCTTAGTATCCAACTTAGCTTCCATTGAATCCATCTTCTTTTGTAGTTCATTTATGTCCCTACACATTTCTTCACCTTTATCAAGAGTCCAATTAGGATTTTCTGGAGGCTTATTTGGTGTAGAAGGTCCCTTTTTTGGTGGCATGTTGGCCAAGTATCACTTTTGAATCTTGATTTTGAGGCGGTTCTTCTAGACAATATTTATTCTATTCTATCCCCCAAGTTTTAGCCCTTTTGTGTATGAAAATTTCTTTTAGGTAGTTCTATGATATTTCTTCTCTGTAATGCCACAGGTCTGATCAAAATTGGATGTGCCAAGTGGAATTTACGGTAACTTCCTCACAACTTGCCGAATTTTGGCCTTTCTAGGAGATCTCACTTGTATAGCATGCCACGCACAAAATAATTGATATCAAATTCTAAAACTTGCACCCAAAATACTACAGACTGTCCATGATCCAATGAAACTAGTCCCACTCAATTTGGATACTCTAGCAAGAAGTTATGACTATTTTACCTGGAACACCTTCTTGAAACTAGTCAATAGGACTAGTCAGATACCCTATCTTACACAAGGTGTATCTACAAATTTAAGATGACCCATGTTGACACTTGAAACTGAAATGGGCTACAACAAATCAATCCTGAGACAACCTCGAAGGAGCTTCCCCTTCCAACCCGAGAGGGATCTCTCGAACAATGTCACAATAGGAATTTAAATAGCGTGAAAAAGGTGGGCAGATTTATGGGTAAATGATGGTCTTGGATTTTTGGAGTTTAGGGGTAAAACTAGGGAAATGGTCCATTGGGCATGGATTCAAATGAAAACTGAGAAAAAGAGATAATAGCATAGATCAAATAACTTGTGGAAAGTGAGGCAAAGTAAGTTTATCTTTCAGCGTTTTGATTAATCATGATGCAGTAGTGGAAAGAAAAAGGAAAGGCCGACGTAGCAAAGGATATATGTAGAGTTTTGAAAATTCAAATTGGTCTTACACAACTGATAGCTGGTGCAGAGGAAAGGCAATAAACAAATACAAAAAACCCAAATCCATTCGTTATAGTAGTGGTCATACTAAAGTATAACAAATCACATCGGTTAGAAGAAAACAAAATGTAATACAGTTGTGATGGATTAAGGAAGACATAAATATATGGTAAAGAAAATATCAACTATGAGTAAGGAACATCTATAATGAAATCCGAACAGATTTAACATAGCAGAAAAGAAGAAGAACATGCTGAAAGAAATCGACAGTGATGAATCTCACAGTCGCAAGTAAACATCTTTTTTATTACTCCAATAATGGCTTACACAATAACTCAACAATTACAATGAATCTCTCTTGAAAAAGGTTTTCCTCCCAGTGATGCGCTCATGCGCCCCCCTCCTTTCTGTTAACTACATCAGTCTTTTTAAAAGAAAAAATAAAAACTCTTTGCGTTCCAGGAATCTAAAACGTTTTGTCTTCTGGAATTGGCGACTGCCAGATGTTCTGTAGTTACAAACATTGGTGTGCGATGGAATGAGAATGATAATCATTGGAAGCCAAGGCTCCTCTGGGTGATCGAAATAAAGATCTCGCGATTTTCACTTTGAAGCGTTGGAAAAATTCACTGATTTTGCTCTCGAAATTACAAGACTCAGTCGTTGTTCTATGCGTCGGGCCTCGTCGTCAGTAACGGTTACTATCAGGAGATTTCCTCCAGGATATTCATTTTCCAAGTGCTGCCAGAAATTATAATAACCCCTTTGTTCATGGGCGTAAATGAAGTATTCAGTGCCAGGTCCAGTGGGCCAGAATTTGGAAAGAAATTTCATGAAGATTTTGTAGTAAAGAGCCATATCAAACTTATATATTCCCAGTAGCTTCCATAGAGGTAAATCAGGTTTAAATCTGAAGAGTTTCGTTTGAATAACATCTACACAGATAGAAACAATAGTGTTTTCTGCAGTATATGTTGAACCATCCTCTGTCAAAATCTTGACACCTTTGTCTGTAGATTCGATTTCTTTAACGATCTACGTGAGTTTGAGACAGTCGTTCGATATAGATCCGTTATGAGATTCGAGGAATTCTTCAGCTAACCTGTGAACAATATATTCGTATCCTCAACTGTCGGCCACGAAATATTCATCATCCCCATAGTATTCGAATGTTGCAATGATTTCCACATTCTTTAAGCTCGTCACTCTGGGAGGTTCTGCGATTTCGAAATCGTAAAGGTAGTAGTCGATGGCCATCTCCACAGGCATTACTGGCACATGTCCAAATGCTCCTTGAGATGCCAAAATTGAAACACCTTCTTCTCCACTCTTGTTAAACGATTCAGAGAGATTTGGACTGAAGTCGGATGATGTTGTTGCCAAAGCATATGGTCGGGAACCAGAAGTCTATCGTTTCTAGAGTTGTTTCGAAGCCTTCGAGGAAGACGACGGTGGACCAGACGAAGGCCGATTATGCAAGTTCAGTGGCGGCCGTTTTACTGAACACTGTCTATGTTTAGATAGATGATGCATTTTTGGTCTGCACGGATTCTGTATGCCAGGTGTTCTGACACCTGGGGAGACCTGGAGGAGGCGGCTCCAATGCTTTCATATAACCACGACCGTTTTTAATTAGAACGCCACAATGCAATTAGGCCAGAACGGTTCATGTCCCGAATGAAATAATTATCATTGCCCAACGCTCCAATTCTCTCCGCCATCTTATGCAGACTGCAATGATTTCATTTGTGGCACTTCCACCATTTCATGAATCTCTTTGACTAAATCACACTCATAAAATGATTGTCAAGAACTATATCAAGAGCATAGTCATAATATGGCACTTGTCCACTAAGCCCGCATAAATTAAATTCATCTTGTATATAATCTTCGTCGATTTCACAGAAGAATCATTTCCTTCTAATCCGCAAAACCGAGAAATCCACGATGTGTCATCTCCCTTTAACAACATTAGAATGCCTCAAAATGAAACATATATCTCTACTTTTACATTGTCTACAGAACTATCCTTCGTAGAGTTTGTCATACATCACATATTCGTATTTGTCAGCAGTGTTTTACTGCCACTTTAAATAAAGTAACCAGTGTCTTGTGTATTGTCTAGATTTAGAGTAGGATCCAATGCAATGGTAAACTTCATTCCCATATAAACATGATATACATCAATATTCACATCTAAAAGCATGTGCATGTCAAAAATTCCTGCTACGAGCTTCAATTCGAGAGACTTTATCGAATTTATTTCCATTTGGGTCAATCGTTGTCATTGTGAAAATATCCTCGAAAATTCTCAACCATCTTGGGAAAAACCTTAAAAACCCTTGCAAGAAAATACCCTTTTAATTTGGGTTTTCTTCAAAACAGATGCCTCCCGTATACTAGAATAAGAATGAAAAGGTTTTAAGCCTTCACAAACTACAGATGCAAAGATAGCTCATAAATATTCAGTATTATGTTTATCTGCAGAAATAACAAAACCCGATTCCTCGACATTCACCTTTTGCTTGGAAAGAGGGCACTGCACCACTACCCTTAATAAAAGGAGATCCTTTGTAGCTTTTATAGCCTGGAACAAAGTACATAAACATGCTATGAGCTGTAACAACCCACACATCAAGTTCAAGATCATAATCGTACATGTTGCTTCTCTGGAATCAGGTTAACTTGAGATTGCTCCACTGATGGTGAACGAAAAGTATTACCTGCCCTTTGATTACATTCTCCATTTATCTCCCCGCTTGGGATTTCATTTCCAAACCAACCTTGGAGATTGAAAATGGCCATTGTACATGTCACATGCCTCGGATGGATCACGAGCTATTGCTGATAGTAATTCGAGCAACAATAATATCTTGATCACTAAGGGTTCTTCTTTTGTTTTCCCTGAACGATAAAAAACAATTATGATCTTCTCAAACTGTACTTTAAAGTTAAGTTTGATATTGCATGATGAATATTTTACTACTTGCACTGTCATAGACAGGTGGCTTCCATTCAACCGAGAACCAAGCTCACAAAGTTCACCATAGATTGTCACCAAGTTAGCCAATTCTAGCTCAAGGAAGGAAGGTGCCACAACCTTGTCAAATGATCGCTTGGGTAGCACAGTCGATTTTAATATCTGTTACAACATCGGCTCGAACTAGGGATGGCATTTTCTCGTAAAGTGCCAAGAACAGTAGACCAGGTGCCTCCATCCATTTGGCTTCCCGAAATCATCGAATCTGGAACTCTGTCACTTTACTTGCATCTCAACGGAACGAAAAACTGCTTATTTATCCTTTGGGCTATGGAGTCGTAATTCTTTATAACAAAAACATATTGGATTCAAAACTAAACTGAAAAGCATATTGAAAACCATCGCTGTAATCTAGTGCTTGAAGTCAAGCTTATTTATATACATCACATACTCTAACTACTGAAAGATTTCCAGAATCAAATGATACAAAAATGCCAATGAAGCCAATCCAATAATTGCCTACTTATTTGAAACTTTCTCACATTTTCTTCGAGCAAGCTAAAAAAAGAAACCAACAACTTCCAACTGACCTATTGGTGATCATGGATTTTCAAAACTTTCATCAATTCTTGTGACCAAATATTCCCGACATAGCATATTCCTCCATTAAATGAATCCAAAAGATCAGCAAAAGGGTATTGAAAAAACATATCATACTAAGGTTTTAAAACATCCAGGACTACTCTATGCTCTGATTCATGAAGCTCAGGAACATTAAACATGGAAACCATTTCTTTTTCTAGAATCTGATCTTCTGGTAGGAAATCATCATAAATAGGTTCACTAACTTCTTGTAAAGTTCCATGAAGTACATTACTGTCACCATTTAAAAATAGATTTACATTTTCAGAAATGGAAGAAGTTTGACACTCATATCCGGGACTGTGTGAAAGCTGCAAATCTATGTGAGTAGGGGCTGCAACATAGTTGTGTAGGGACAGACCCTTCTCTTCCCTAGTTAAAGGAGAAGGTGGTCTCTATATTTCCTGAATGAAACAACAATCATTCCTTTCTATCTCTTTTGCAGGTTGACCGTGATGCCAAATATCTTCTTCTTGAATAAGTTCACAAGATCCAACATCTTTATGAGCCAACTCTTCCTCATACTGCTCATCTTCATCAACTTGAGAAATTTCTATTTTTTCTTCTTCCTCCTCAAGAGGACTCATATCACAACAATCTTCGAAAAGGATTTCAGCAGGATATATCCTCTTACAATGTTGATGAAAAAGTGTGTGAAACAATCTCAATGAAGGAATACTGGAATGGGGCAAGGATTTATACCAGAGTCTAGCATCGTTTTCCAATGAAAACATAAACATTTTCGTGAGGACATCTTCATGATGTACATTTAATTCTTCCATGAGCTTGTGGAATTTAAACAAATGTAGTCCAGGATTGTCATCCTCACATTCTCCAAATTTAGGAAGGATATCTCCCCAAATTTTAATATCTGGAACAGTGTTTGGAAAGCCATAAACATTTGTAAAGTCTAGAGGAGAAAACCTTGTAGTGATTCGAGCAGCGAATGAGCTCGACATTTGAGACCAGTGGAGTCGCCAACAAAATCATGTAGAGTCTACGAACCAAGAAGTCGCCAGGTGAATGATCACAGCCAATCGAATGACTATCCCTTGTTCACCATCAAGAGATAGATCTGAACTTTGTCGTATCCCAGGGAAGATAACTTCGTCCTCCATCCCCGGCAATGGCGCCAAAAATGTTGACACTCAAAACTGAAATCAGCTGCAGCAAATCAATCCTGAGACAACCTCGAACCACTTTGGATTGGGAGCTGCCCCTTCCAACCCGAGAGGGATCTCTCGAAAAATGTCACAATAGGAATTTAAATAGCATGAAAAAGGTGGGCAGATTTATGGGTAAATGATGGTCTTGGATTTTTGGAGTTTAGGGGTAAAACTAGGGAAATGGTCCATTGGGCATGGAGTCAAATGAAAACTGAGAAAAAGAGATAATAGCAGAGATCAAATAACTTGCGGAAAGTGAGGCAAAGTAATTCTATCTTTCAGCGTTTTGATTAATCATGATGCAGTAGCAGAAAGAAAAAGGAAAGGCTGACGTGGTAAAGGATATATGAAAAGTTCTGAAAATGCAGATTGGTCTTACACAGCTGATAGCTGGTGCAGAGGAAAGGCAATAAACAAATGCAGAAAACCCAAATCCATTCATTATAGTAGTGGTTGTACTAAAGTATAACGAAGCACATCGGTTAGAAGAAAACAAAATGTAATGCAGTTGTGATGGATTAAGGAAGACATAAAGATATGGTAAAGACAATATCAACTGTGAGTAAGGAACATCTATAATGAAATCCGAACAGATTTAACACAGCAAAAAAGAAGAAGAACATGCTGAAAGAAATTGACCATGATGAATCTCACAGTCGCAAGTAAACATCTTTTTTATTACTCCAATAATGGCTTACACAATAACTCAGCAATTACAATGAATCTCTCTTGACAAAGGTTTTTCTCCCAGTGCTGCGCTCATGCGCCCCCCTCCTTTATGTTAACTACATCAGTCTTTTTAAAAGGAAAAATAAAAACTCTTTTCATTCCAGGAATCTAAAACGTTTTGTCTTCTAGACTCAGTGACTGCCAGATGTTCTGTAGTTACAAACATTGGTGTGCGATGGTGTGAGAATGATAATCATTGGAAGCCAAGGCTCCTCTAGGTGATCGAAATAAAGATCTTGCGATTTTCACTTTGAAGCGTTGGAAAACTTCACTGATTTTGCTCTCGAAATTACAAGACTCGGCTATTGTTCTATGCGTCAGGCCGCGTCATCAGTAATGGTTACTATCAGGAGGTTTCCTCCAGGATATTCATTTTCCAAGTGCTGCCAAAAATTATAATAACCCCTTTGTTCATGGGCGTAAATGAAGTATTCAGTGCCAGGTCCAGTGGGCCAGAATTTAGAAAGAAATTTCATGAAGATTTTGCAGTAAAGAGCCATATCAAACTTATATATTCCCAGTAACTTCCATAGAGGTGAATCGGGTTTAAATCTGATGAGTTTCATTTGAAGAATTGCTACATGGACAGAAACAATAGCATTTTCTACAGTATATGTTGAACCATCCTCTGTCAAAATCTTGACACCTTTGTCTATATATTCGATTTCTTTAACGATCTTCATGAGTTTGAGACGGTCGTCCGATATAGATCCATTATGAGATTTGAGGAATTCTTCAGCTAACCTACGAACAATATATTCGTATCCTCGACCGTCGACCACGAAATATTCATCATCCCCATAGTATTCGAATGTTGCAATGGGTTCCACATTCTTTAAGCTCGTCACTCTGGGAGGTTCTATGATTTCAAAATCGTAAAGGTAGTAGTTGATGGCCATCTCCACAGGCATTACTGGCACATGTCCAAATGCTCCTTGAGATGCCAAAATCGAAACACCTTCTTTTCCACTCTTGTTAAACGATTCAGAGAGATTTGGACTGAAGTTGGATGATGTTGTTGCCAAAGAATATGGTCGCGAACCAGAAGCCTATCGTTTCTAGAGTTGTTGCGAAGCCTTCGAGGACGACGATGGTGGACTAGATGAAGGCTGAGTATGCGAGCTCGGTGGTGGACGTTTTACTGAACACTGTCTATGTTTAGAAAGATGATGCATTTCTGGTCTGCACGGATTCTGTCTGCCAGGTGTTTTGACACCTGGGGAGACCTAGAGGAGGCAGCTCCAATACTTTCATATAACCGTGACCGTTTTTCATTAGAACGCCACAATGCAATTAGGCGAGAATGGTTCATGTCCCGAATGAAATAATTATCGTTGCCCAATGCTCCAATTCTCTCTGCCATCTTATGCAGACTGCAATGATTTCATTTGTGGCACTTCCACCGTTTCATGAATCTCTTTGACTGAATCACACTCATAAAATGATTGTCAAGAACTATATCAAGAGCATAGTCATAATATGGCACTTGTCCACTAAGCCCACATAAATTAAATTCATCTTGTATATAATCTTCGCCGATTTCACAGAAGAATCATTTCCTTCTAATCCACAAAACTGAGAAATCCACGATGTGTCATCTCCCTTTAACAACATTAGAATGCCTCAAAATGAAACATATATCTCTACTTTTACATTGGCTATAGAACTATCCTTCGTAGAGTTTGTCATACATCACATATTCGTATTTGTCAACAAGTGTTTTTCTACCACTTTAAATAAAGTAACCAGTGTCTTGTTTACTGTCTAGATTTAGAGTAGGATCCAATGTAATGGTAAACTTCTTTCCCATATAAACAAGATATACATCAATATTCACATCTAAAAGCATGTGCATGTCAAAAATTCCTGCTACGAGCTTCAATTCGAGAGACTTTATCGAATTTCTTTCCATTTGGTTCAATCGTTGTCGTTGTGAAAATATCCTCGAAAATTCTCAACCATCCTGGGAAAAACCTTAGAAACCCTTGCAAGAAAATACCCTTTTAATTTGTATTTTCTTCAAAACAGATACCTCCCGTATACTAGAATAATAATGAAAAGGTTTCAAGCCTTCACAAACTACAGATGCAAGGATATCTCATAAATATTCAGTATTATGTTTATCTGCAGAAATAACAGAACCCAATTCCTCGACATTCACCTTTTGCTTAGAAAGAGGGCGATGCACCACTACCCTTAATAAAAGGAGATCCTTTGTAGATTTTATAGTCTGGAACAAAGCACATAAACATGCTACGAGTTGTAACAACCCACACATCAAGTTCAAGATCATAATCGTACATGTTGCTTCTCTGGAACCAGGTTAACTTGAGATTGCTCCACTGATGGTGAACAAAAAGTATTACTTGCCCTTTGATTACATTCTCCATTTATCTCCCCGCTTGGGATTTCATTTCCAAACCAACCTTGGAGATTGAAAATGGCCATTGTACATGTCACATGCCTTGGATGGATCACGAGCTATTGCTGATAGTAATTCGAGCAACAATAATATCTTGATCACTAAGGGTTCTTATTTTGTTTTCCATGAACGATAAAGAACAATTATGATCTTCTCGAACTATACTTTAAAGTTAAGTTTGATATTGCACAACGAATATTTTACTACTTGAACTGTCATAGACAAGTGGTTCCATTTAGCTGAGAACCAAGCTCACAAATTTCACTATAGATTGTCACCAAGTTAGCCAATTCTAGCTCAAGGAAGGAAGGTCCCACAACCTTGTCAAATGATCGCTTGGGCAACATATTTGATTTTAATATCTATTACAAAAACCCAGAAGCTGAAATTTTTACCACAGATACCTTACTAATTTCTATAAATGGCCTCCAGAGTTGCGGTTCTGAAACGTTACAAAAAATCTTTTATAGCAAAAATTCTGCAATGACTCTTTTCAAGATGATTCTAGAACCCTATGTTGTATAGGTTGTATCTCCGAAAGTATAAGGCCTCAAGAGATGAATTTTGAACCCAGCATACCTTGATCTGTCTAATAAATATACTTCAAGTCGTTCCTTTTGAAACATTGTTGAAAAAAAATTATAGTGAAAATTCCACAGTGTCTCATATGTAGCAGCGAAACCCCAAGACTTTGAGCTCTGATACCATATGTTAAGAACCAAATATCAATATAGCATATAAAAACCTCAGGAAAAGTACTCAATGCCTTGAAAAAGAGATAATTTTAGATAATAAGCCTCTTCGAGGGGGAAACCTCCTTTTACCCCACTTAAATGTTCAAGTACAAGATGATTCAAAATGAAAATGTCTCCTTGGTATATATAGGATTCTAGGAGGTATAATTACAACTAATGGCCTAAAGATGACATAAATAAAAAAACATTACTAATATAATATTCCCTAATTAAGGGGTAATGAGCCAATATTAGGGATTAACATAGACCTCGCCTATTCAATTGTCTACCCCACCGTCTGTTTTCCTATCTTGACCTGTCTGTTTAAAAGCTAGATTGTCGGGAGAACCTAGTGAACTGGAGAAGTCTTTCGAGGAATTCCTTAAGAAGCTAATGGATGAAAAACCGATATCCAAAGGTATTCAGGCATCGTCGACTAGGGGACTGCAGGCTTCCCTTTCGACTGGCTATTGTTTCAGTTGTGTTAACCCTGTAACTGAGCAGTGAATTAAGCACCACGGTGATCTAGCTAATCCGAAGCATATCCCATCGATCCTACCTGATTATGTTCCACCTTTGGCTGGTGTTGTTAACCACAACAACATTGCCTAAGATTTTGAGTACGTCATGTTCATTACATACATTCCGAAAGGAATATGCATAGTCAGGAGTTAGTTAGGACATATCCTTCTATTAAAGAACAATGACTTCAGTTTAGGAGACTGGAAGAACTACGCCATGTTGGCGCCCCACAAATATCTCACGAAAAAAATGGGGAATAATCCTCATGTCGTCTCATAGCCATGCATTAATGGGTTGGTGTAGTCCACCATGTTGAATGTGATGAAGCTCCCACATTTTGGTCGCCACCAGGAGGTTAACGCTTGCATTAAAATCCTCTTGTCGTGCTATCATAGTGGATACCTAGGGATCGACAGAAGGATTACTGTGGATCCAACGTTGATCCACGGTATTATAGGATTAAGTGTGAAGGAACCTAAACCACAACATTTTTATTCAGGGAAGGCCTCAGACCATTCCCTGGCACAACACATCAAGGAAGCTTAAAGAGAAGTCAAAAAAGGAAAGCGAGGTTACAAGGTAGCCTCTATACAGGATGGTGTAGTGCGCCTTGATTTCCAACTTATAGCTAGCAAGCTCATAAGGAAGAACCGCCCCACACATGTCACCGGGTTCGTGGTGGACCTCCCAGGAATACATGTGGAGGGCATGCAGATGAACTGGGTGAACTACCTCATCAATGAGCTAGGGAAGGATTGTCACAAAGCCTAGGTTTTGGGATATGAATTCCATTACAGTTGGATGATCATTTTCACTGCATTTTTCTCTTGGAAAATTCCTGAAGGAGCCACCTTCCCAGAGATCGAACCCTCAGATCCGTTGGCTGCTCGAGTTTCCACCCTGTGGTACACCAATGACATGACGAAGAAGTGGTAGTCTAATGCAATGTTTCATGCATACTACCAGTAGTTAAAGTCAACCTTTTGTCAGTCCACCTTTCACCCATGAACTGAAATTTGAAGTTGTGAATACTTTCCCTTATATTGTAGTTGTGACAACTTGTAACAAGGCTATTCATCCGCTTTTACAACCTCCTTTTTTAATTAACAATATTTCAGGATCACTTCCCGGGTCACCCTGGGGGGTATCAAGCCATTCTAGGCTTGTTTTCCTGTCTTAAAATATTCAAACATATTGTTGTTCACAATTTACAGCCATTTAAAAGGACTTGGATGTATATTTTAAGATCAGATTTCACCCTTGTTTCACACTTTTTTATTTGAGGAATCCATTGGTTAACTACCCACGACAGTGGTTTACCCTAGGGACTCATTCTGGACCATTTTCCAATGCTTTAAGGGAGTGAACAACTCGTTGTTCGCTTTATTCGGTTCTCTGTCCAAAAAATAAGCGATCTTATTTTCATCCTACTATCCATAATTTTCACCCCCTAGGCCATTTTGGCCATCCAGGAGCCTGAGGGAGGACAACACCCCCTGATAAAGACTTCTTGTAATCTTTTCACCTCTCTTTTTTCCCCTTCATTACCACCTCAGGTGAAGGACCAGTTGAGGTGTGGGTAGACTCTACCTCATGCTGAGATATCAAAGAAGTTGTAACCAGCTTCACAATCGAATAGGCTGGATCTGTCCCAACGGAAAGATTTTTATTATAAAACTAACAAGTGCCTTCAACCATGTACAAAGTATGTACCAATCATGTATCAACTACTCATCAATTATTACTCATCAATATTTACCAACATCATCAACTATACACCTCATGTATGTGCCAACTCATCAACTACTTGTCTCAACCATGTACCCAACATGTACCTCAACCAAACACCCTCATCAATTTCATCATCCAAATCTAATTTGTAACTTTGTAATAGACCTGTTGTATATTATCACATACCTGCAAACCTTCCTTAACTTTAACAACAAGAGACTAGCATTTTCATCAAACTTTACTTTAGTCTCACATGAGTAGTTTTGGATTAGTCAACAACCCTAACTTGAAATAATCATAACTATGTACCTATAATGAATAAAGATATTAAAATAGTACACAATGTTCTTCAATGTGTTTTATGCAATTCCTCCAGGTGTCACTACTTGGAACCTCTCAGAAAAAGAGTTATAGCAAAAATGGCATACCTTGTTGAATTCTAGCTTATTCTAGGGAGCGAACTTGTAGAGTGTGCCCTGCAAAGGATATTTTTTGTATGGATATGAAAATTGTACACCGAATACTAGAGAATTTACTCTAACCAATACATTTTCTCGTACTTAATTTGGATCTGTTATGAATAAGTTATGACTTTTTTACCTGAAACACTTGTTTTAGACTAGTTTCATGACTAGCCACAAACCCTATTTTCCACGGAGTGTAACTCCAAAAATACAATGACCCAAAAGATGAAAGTTGTACCATAGCTACTTGGATATTATTACTCAATGGAATCCCAATTTCACATTTTGAATCATTCTATAAAACAATTTGTTGAGAAAATGGTGAGATGAAGTGCAAATAACATACCTTAGAAAACATCATCAAAATAATTTATCCTCCTTTGAATTTCGGCCTTCTTTACTTCACCTTCCCTCTGAAATTAGGCTTAGATATCCTTTGGTTACCTAAGTCACCTATATATATTCAATATGCTCAAGTGTGATTAAAATGAGAGAGCCTTGCCTCTTATTTATACTTTCATGTAGCTTCCTTAAGGGATTACCTTTTAACCATCTTAACCCACTTTCCTTATTTTAGGGTTAACCCACTTCTAATTTCTCCATTAAATTTATTATTTAAATAATTTATTTTGTATTCACTTTAATTTACAGTACACTCATCACTTCACTTTATTATTTAAATAATTTCTTCTTTGCAAACACTTTGACTACTTTGACTTTTTGGGGCTTCTAGATGACACACGAGGGTTCTCCAACTTCACATGGCCATAACTCTCTAACCGTGAGGAGTTATGTGACATTCCACATAACAATGGAAATGGCATGAAATATACTATCCATCTAGAATAGTCTTTCCTTCAAATATATCAAAACACATACCATTATCCATCAAATAAACTTGGGTCCATTACCCAAACTTGAGTTCTCCAACTTCACATGGCCATAAACCTCTAACCGTGAGGAGTTATGTGACGTTACACATACCACAAGAAATGGAATGACATGTAATGTCCATATATAATAGTATTACCTTCAAATATATTAAAACTCATACTGTTATACATCAAACAAACTTGGGTCCATTACCCAAACCTTTGTGCTACCAAAATTCGTCATTGGACTTTCTCCAAGGGTTGAAATCAATCACTAAGGGTTGAAATCAATCTAAAATATCACTCTCCAATGGTTGACATCAATGAAAACCAACAATCCATATGAACTTTCCATCAACCTAAGACAATTGTCTAACAATATCCCCCTTTGGCATTGATGACAACACAAACATTGATGGAAACACTTAGTCATGATAAAATTCATGCTTATACTCCTCATCAATGTTTCTATCTAGCCCCTTTTGGCATCAATGGAAAAGGGTATCTCCCTTTGGGGCTTCTCCCCCTGTCTACATTCCTTTGTTCTCTCTCTCCAAGCATTTCTATCCTGCATCTGATAAATCTCACCCCCTTTGTCATCAATGGAAAAGGTATCAATTGTCCTTGGGGATAATCACCCTGACTGAACTCTTCCTGAAACTGATCTCCCAACCTGAACTATCCTCTTTATGGAACTTTCTCATGTAAATCTAAGACATATAAAATAATCATTCAAAAGAATTCATTTTGGAGTAGAAACGACTATGAGTCTCTGACGAAAATACTCAAAGGATTCCCATGGAAGTGGTTTTGTAAAGATGTCCACCACTTGTTATTTTGTGCCCACATATTCAACTTTGATGTTCTTCTCTAAAACATATTCTCATATGAAGTGATACGTGATTGGAATGTGCTTCATTTTGGAGTGCATCACCGGGTTCTTTGAGATACTGAAGGTGCTTGTATTATCACAATAGATTGGAATGGGATCATCATACTCAAATTGTATATCTTTCATAGTTTGTTTCATCCATAGAACCTATGTACAACATGTTGTTGTTGCAATATACTTTGCCTTGGCTGTAGATAAGGATATTGATGATTGTTTCTTTCTTAACCATGATACTAAACACTCACCCAAGTAGAACATTTCTCCAATGGTGCTTCGTTGGTCATCAATGCCACCTGCCCAATATGCATCTGTGTAGGCAATAAGTGATATATCCTTTCCTTTTGGATACCATGACCCAACATCTTATGTTCCTTTGAGATATCTAAAAATCATTTTCATTGCTAATACATGTGATTCCTTTGGTTCTTCTTGAAATCGTGCCACTTGTCCAACTATTTCCATTACATATGGTCTGGATGTTGTCACATATAGTAAGCTACCAATCATTGACCTGTATTTCCTTTGGTCTTTATAATTTGAGTCATCATCTTTGGTCAAATTGCAACTGGTTTGCATAGGAGTGGTAACTAGTGTGCAATCTTCCATTCATAATATCTTTAGCATTTCTCTGATATACTTAGTTTGAGAAATAAAAATGTTAAAGTTTCTGCTATTATTAGGTTACTTTCAATTTACTAGATAACAATAGCATAGACAAGATCACTGAGAGAAACACAATCACAAGAGTACACAAGCATTTATCCTGGGAAAACCTCAAGGGGAAGAAAACCCAACAAAATTCCTTAATATAGATAGCCAATACAATGCCAAGATAATGAACCAGAAAACAGAGAATATCCAACACTGAGCAACACACCTCTCTCTCTTCCTTCTTCCGACAACCGACAACTACAACTTCCTTCAAAACTTGCGCACTAGATGAGTGAGCTGAGTGTGTGTTCAAATGAGTTGTTGGCTTCTCTTATTTATACAATTATGGCACGTGTGGAAGTTTCTCTTCACTGGTAGGGCTGACTTCTTCTTCTGGGTGGTTATAACCACCTTTGATATATTTTGGGGCCTCTTTAATATATACTGGGGTCGACTTCTTATTTATCCTATTACAATTAGGGTTTGACCAATCCGCAAAAGGGGATTTGGTGAATTACAATGACCAACATGATCAATCCACAAAAGGGGATTGATCTAATCAATAATAAATATATTTTATCTTTATCCACAAAGGGGGATAAGAATATTCTTTGCAGTTACACAATATTTTAACACTCCCTCTTAACAAGAAGGATATTCTTTATCTTTTGACAAGTCACCGGATGTCAACATCAACTAGGTAGTGGAATCCACTGGATAGCATCATCA
>JASDQU010883107.1:15777-33114 GCA_032191745.1 Picea mariana
TGATCTTTGAAACATCTTTCTTCTTGTCCGGAACTCTTATGGAGTTAGCTTCTTTATTATTCCTTCTGAAGGAACTTCTTTTGTTCTTTTGAACTGTAAGAGCTTCCTCTTCGTCAACAATTAATCTCTTATGTTGGTCTGCAAGTCTAGATTCTTCATGTGTGCAATCTGCCCATAACTTGTCAAACTTGGGTAACTTGCTTCTTGCACACACTCATTGTACAAAAGGAATCCAAAATATTGGAAACCCATTTAGGGTTGTGGTTACAAGCTCCTTGTCACTAATGATATATCCAATATCTGCAAGCTGATCTCTGATCTGAGAAACTCTCATAAGGTAGGATGTGACAGATTCTGAGTTTTCCATCTTCATATTACGAAGCTGATTTCTTAAGGTAAGATTCTGGCTGATGTCTTTGCTTTCATATAACCTGATGAGTGCTTCATACATTTTCCTAGCTATCTGTAGTTCAGATATATGAGGGATCAAGTGATCCTTTATTGAATCTGACACGATTCTCTTTGCTTTATTTTCATTCTTCTTATGCTTGTTCTTTTGCTCTGCTTCATCCAATTCTGGTACACCTACTGTAACATGTTCTAGGAGATCATTCTCATCTAGAATCATCTACAACCTATGCTTCCAGGATCTGAAGTTTCTAGATCCTTCCAGCCTATCTTCTACCCTAATGCTGGTAGCCATTGTTTCTTGCAGTAGAAACCCTAGCCCTTCAGGCTATAGAAATAATAAAAAAAATCAATTTCTTGGATCTGAAAACTAAACTCACCAAAAGATGCACTGGTCTGAGGGGAGTATGTTGGTACAATCAGATTTCTAAAAATCCAAATTTTACCCCTTTAAACTTGATTTGCGGATTTCTGGACTAGTGCTTCTAGTTTTCTGGTACTTCTGGTACTCTGGTGCTTCTGGTACTTCTGGTACTCTGGTTTTCTAGTACTTCTGGTACTTTGTGAAAACTAGGTTTTCACTTTCCAGGAGATCTAGCCATTGAAAATGTGCACTAAAGATGCCAAAATGTTCCTTGAGGTAGGGTGCACCTTTCTAGATGGATTTGGGGATGAAAACCTTCTTCAATAAAAATCCATAATTTTCATGTACGGCAACAATGATGTTTTTCTTTTTTCTATGAAAGATGCTCTCTTCAACTTAGCTCTGATACCATGTTAAAGTCTCTGCTATTATTAGGTTACTTTCAATTTACTAGATAACAATAGCATAGACATGATCACTAAGAGAAACAGAATCACAAGAGTACAAAAGCATTTATCCTGGGAAACCCTCAAGGGGAAGAAAACCCAACAAAACTTCCTTAATATAGATAGCCAATACAATGCCAATATAATGAACTAGACAACAGAGAATATGCAACACTGAGAAACACGCCTCTCTCTTCCTTCTTCCGGCAACCGACAACTGCAGCTTCCTTCAAAACTTGCGCACTAGATGAGTGAGTTGAGTGTGTGTTCAAATGAGGCATTGACCTCTCTTATTTATACAATTATAGCACAATTCTTCTGGGTGGTTATAACCACCTTTAATATATTTTGGGGCCTCTTTAATATATACTGGGGCCAGCTTCTTATTTAGCCTATTACAATTAGGGTTTGACCAATCTGCATAAAGGGATTTGGTCAATTACAATGACCGACATGATCAATTCACAAAAGGGGATTGATCTAATCAATAATAAATATATTTTATCTTTATCCACAAAAGGGGATAAGAATATTCTTTGCAGTTACACAATATTTTAACAAAAAATTCCTTGGTTGCTTTGACATATCTGAAGACCCAGAAAGAAGGATAGTTCTCCAATTAATGAAATTTCAAATTCATTCTGCATATCCTTTGCAAATTTCTGGCTTAACTTGTCATTAGTACTTCAAAAAACAATATCATCAACATAAATTTCAATTAATAAAATACTGACTTGAGTTACCTTGATGTAGAGGTTGTTGTCTGCGATTCCTTTCCATAGTTTTCAGGGAGTTTTTTCAGTGTTGTTTATGAGCATTAATCTGTTTTGAATGTGAATTTTTGTATGAACTGCATGTGTCCAAAAAATATATGTCAATTTGGAATCCATTAGCATTGTTTGAGCAATTTCCTATGTAATTATCATCCATTATGATAATGTTCCTTTGTCTTTGAACCACTGTTTGAACCAATATATGTATACATGCTCTCATCCATACTTTCCAAGACTCTACTTGCGCAACTTTTCATAATGCTAACCCATTTATCACTATACTATCATGAAGTCTTGATTAATACATCAAATTGTACTTCTACTAACTACTCTAGATCTGTCTTCTCAGACTCTACAAGCTGCTCAAAGGATGGTTCTTTGGTCTGTCACAAGTATCACATAGACTCCCCCTATCTAATATTCATATTACCTGGGAGTCTCTAAGCTGTATGGATTAGAACAATTCCTACTCTGATGTGTATTCGTCATCATCTTCATTGGTAGATTCATCATCTCTATGAGATCTAGCTTCTTTGTTTCTATTTGTGGATTCATTTTTCACTTGAATTCATGAAAGTACAATCTATTGAACATGTTCCTTATTTACCTGTTTTTATTTTCTTTCAGTTATTTTCTAAACCTTTCTGTATCTGACATCTTTCTTTTTCTTTGTAGAATTTTCTTCATCTCATTTTATTGCCAATCTTGCAATCTCTAGGACCTGGTATTTGCTCACCTGTTCTTCATGTTTTATTATCCATACTTTCTTATATCTGATATCAGTGTTCTCTTTCATGGAAGTATCGATCATGCTTCTATAATCACTAGCTATGTGTCCATAGTTATGACATTTGTAACATTCAATGTTACTTGGGGCCACATATGCACTTCTTGCTTGAACATTTCTTTTATAATCCCTCCAATTTGCAACCTTATGTCCAAAATTAGTACAATAAAAACAATGACCATAAAATAAATTTTCATACATGGGAGTGAATGATCTTATTTGTGGTGTAGTCCTTTTGAATTTATACCTTGACTGGTCATGATCATGATTGAAGCTTCTTTGTGGCTTGAACATGAATGGTCTTCTTGAAGATGTATCTTCATTTCTTAGATTCTGGTTGACCATGATTCCTTCCTTTGATTACTTATGCATAAATCTTTCTATTTTCTTCATTCTTATTTTCTAGCAACCTTGAGTGATTCTCTTCATTCTCTATAACTGATGTCGATGCTTTTGTCTCTTTAATGTTCTTGTTGAGATTGACGCTTTTACTTCTCAATATGACAACTTATTCTTCAATCTTCTCAACCTTTTCTTCTTTCTTCATTATCTGAGACTTCATGACTTCTTCTGTTCTTTTCGCTTCTTCAAGATGAATTTTTAATGTGATTATTTATTCTTCAAGTCCTTTCTCTTCTTGACCAAACTCTTCCTCAAGATGGTCTATATCATTAGTTCTTTCCTTAAGATGATATTTCAATATCTTTTCTCTCATTTCTGCTTCTTCCTTTTGTACTTCTATGTTGTCTTCCAAATATTGCTTTTGATATTCAAGATTTTCTTTGATCTTTCTGGCTTCTTCTAGCTAAGTTCTTAACTTCTCGATGACCATTTGGGCTTCTTAAAAAATGTGAACACTTTCCTTTTGTTTCATCAATTCTTTCTTTAGTGACTTTTTTTCTTCTCTTAGTTCATCTAAAGTAGTAATCAATTATCTGGTGATTATGTACTCTTCATCTTCTGAATTTGTTTGACATGGTGAACATAATTCTTCCTGATCTGTATCTGCATCTTCTTTGGGTGAAGAATATATGTCATGTAACATATCCCAAAGTTCTTTGGCTGATGAACATTTACCAACCTTTTCTCTTATCGTATTAGGTAAACCTTCCCAAATGAAATCCATTTCTATTTTGTTATTCTTCTTCAATTTCTTCTTGGTTGTAGTCTTTTCCCTTTTTGAACTATTATATCCTGTAACAACTGATATCCAAATATAATGTCCTTGTGTCTGTAAAAATACTTTCATCCTTATGATCCACATCTCATACTTAAAACCATTCTGACCATTAAGCATTGGTATTCCATTCTCATACTAATCCATAATCTCCTTCAAGTGGTTAAACTATTTCCTGAAGGAACCAAATCTGATACCAATTGTTGGAATATTGAGAGGGGGGTTGAATCAGTAATAGATAAATTCAATCCTTTTTAACCACAATATGCAAGTGTTATATCAATGTAGCATTATCATCCAATAGTTGAAGAGTAAATAAAAAATGAACAAATGAGCAATCATACACATACATAGTACACCGGTATTTTTACATGGAAACCCAAAGCGAGAGAAAACCATGTAATGTTTTTTCTTATATGTATTTAATAATTACATTAATTGGAAGAACCAACTTCCTTTGTTTTCCAGCTTCAACTGGAAGGAGGCTCCAACCCCCTAGTTTCTCAGGCTACAACTTGAGGTAAGGTCCAACTCCCCAATTCTATGGCTACAACCAGAAGGAGGCTACAAGCCCCTATCTTCTCTGGCTACAATTGGAAGGTGGATACAACCACCCGTCCTTGCCCCGTCCAACCACCCTGACGTATAAGTAGAATGATGGAACCACTATCTCACGATCACTATGAGATATACTATTGTAAACCTATATCAATCAACCTGCACCAAACAACCTGTACCAATAACCTAAACCATCCATCAACTATGCATCAACCTGTACCTCAACCTATAATCAACATGTACCATAAAAAAATGCATCAACCATGCACCAACTTGTACCAAACAACCTGTAATCAAAATATACCATAAGCAAGTGCATCAACCATGCACCAACCTGTACCTCAACCTGTACCATGAACAAGTGCATCAACCATGCACCAAACATGTATGAATAACCTATCACAACAACCTATCACACCAACCTATCTCATCAGTATTATCAACCAAATCATATCTACTCACCAAGATCAATCACTAAGACAACTCTCAAAGAGGTTCATTAACCAAACATAACACACCAACTCATAATCATCACCAATATCAATATGTTCTTCTAATAATATACCAATACAAGTATGCTACATATTCCATAAACCATGTGTCAACAATACTACTAACAAGTGCCTCCAACCATGTACCAAGTATGTACCAATCATGTATCAACTACTCATCAACTATGAATCATCAATATGTACCAACATCATCAACTATACACCTCAAGTATGTGTCAGCTCATCAACTACTTGTCTCAACCATGTACCTCAACCAAAATTCCTCATCAATTTCATCATCCAAATCTGATTTTTAACTCTATAATAGACCTGGTTTATATGATCACATACTTGCAAACCTTCCTTAACTTTAACAACAAGAGACTAGAATTTTCATCAAACTTTACTGATGCAGACGATTAAGGGCTCTCTCACCTGCTCACACAGGATCATTCAAATTCTCAATTCTGAGCCTTCAGTGGCTCTTTGGATTCCCTCGGGAATCACTGCTGGAACAACCTGCTCCATAGGTCCTTTTTTACACACACGACGTTCTGCACATTAACCGTGACCTCTCCCTGACTGAATCTCAGGTCATCGGGGTTTCGCAATCCCCGTGCTCGAGAGTTCCTTCTCTCTCCAACTCTTGATCTCTGATGAGCTCCTTTCTATGCACTGGCCCTCCGGGCTAGATTCCTAGTCCATAGGAACATAATTCATAAGACCGCAGCCTTCCTTCCTATCGGGATTTCAAACTTCAAAAACCCAATGCGCCCTTTTGTGCGCGAGCCCTACTGGCTATACCATGGCCCATATGACCGTCTTCACACGACCACAACCTTATATCACCCTATCGAGGTTTTGGGGTTTTCGATGTCACAATGTTTACGCTCACGGAATTCACGATCTGTCGAATCCCGACGTGCCTCTGCTTCAGCTAGCCCTCCTGAGATTAACTCCCGCTCATATGACCAACTCCCGTGACCACAACCTTATCCCATCGGGGCTACGGGGTTTGTGATGCCCCAATGCATACAACCTTTGGATTCTCGATCGTCCAAATCCTGATGCTCCGTTACGCTAACAACTAGCCTCCACTACGTCGCTGTCCTCTTTTGCTGTGATGATAGTCATCTCCCACTACAGTGCCTTTTTTCAGTCCCGATATGCTAACAGTTTTCCCCCACTGACAGTTCGTGTGGCCCCATGCTCCTAGGCCTTATCGAGAAATCACGTTTCACGATTCTGCAATGCACAAACCTCTTGTCCCTGGGATCTCTGATATCCTGATGGGCAAAATGTCAATGGTGCCCAATCCTTTGCCACCTATCCTCTAGATGGACGGCCCAGATTCCTTTTCAGGTTTTGCTACTTCAAGTGTCCCGACGCCTTTTCGATGCCTGGTGCCTCGGATCTTCGATACGGACGATTACGTGACATGTGTCCCCCTTCAGATGGATGTCTCAGATTTACTCTCGGGATTTTGAGACGTTCGAAGTCCCGGTTCTCATGACCTCGAGAACTCCGATTTCCTGATGACTAATATCCCGATGGATCACTAGAATACTGACGCGTGTCCTACCGAGATCAACAGCTAGGATTCTCTCTTCAATATCCTAATGACCTGTCTGGGAATTCTCCTCCTGTTCATGAGATTAACTCCCGCGTGACTCTTGCAGATCCGATGAATGTCGGTGATCTGATCCAAGATCTGAAGGCTCAGATCCTTTCTCCCTTCTCTATGCTTCTCCTGAGGCTTAACCTTCACGCAACTCTTCTCGATTCTATGGCTGACAGGATTTCTTCACAAGATCTGACGGCTCAAATCACTTCTCCTGCGCACCTACTCCTGCGCTTAATCTCTGCGCATCTTCTCCTGATCAAACGACTTACAGGATTTCTAAGTGAGATTCGACGGTTGTCGGCCCTCTCTTGCTGTGGCTCCTCCTGAGCTCCTTCTGAACATGTAAAACCAACGGTCTAGATCTTGTTTCTCCACCCGATCGGATGGCTCCTATCGCTCCTCCTGATCCTGCGTGATTTTTTCCTAGACTTAAGGGAATTTAGATTTTTCCCAAGGCCTCGGCCTTGTCTTCTTTTCTCTGCGAACTCCTCGACATTGAGTCTCGCTGTGCATGTACAACGCTACCCTTCCTGAGCTTTCTCCTTCTTCCGAACCCTCTAAGGATTCTTTGACTCCTGTGTCCCTACAGAGTCTTCGTGCGCAAAGCGCTATCTTTTCTGAGATTCCCTGAGTACTCAGACCCCTTGGGGGATTTTTTTGTCCTTTGTCTCCCTCAAACGGAGAAACTGATGCCTCCCTGGCTATCCCGCTCAAGAAACCTAAATGGCTGAGTTCCTTGGGTATTCAGTGACCTAGTAAAGGTCCCTTAGTGGACTCTTTCTTCACTCCCGAACTCAAGGAGTTCTTTTCTCTTTGTGCCTCTCTGCACCCTTTCTCAATGCCCTCCTGGCAGAGTATCTTCTCTTCCACAGAACACTCCAGCGATTTTGTCTTCCTGTGCACCTATGCACCTGATCAATGCCCCTCTGGCAGAGCTCTCCTAGAATCCTCAGTGATTCTGCTTCTCCTTAAGAACTCACAACAGAGTTCTTCTCCAATGCAACCTATGTGTATGCTTAATGCCCGCTTGGCAGAGCTCCTACAGAACTCACGGCTAAGTCCTGTCTACAACTGTGCCTCAGATACACATCCTTACCTCCTGAGGTGTTCAACAACCTTGAGGTATTCCTCTTGAGTTGATGACTTCAGTTCTGTGCCTCAGCATGCCTTTGTCTGACTCGTCAGAGTTCAGAAGTACATCCTCTGCACACGACTCTCAGAACCTCAGCGTTCTATCACACCCTCCGGTATGAAGCCTCAAAGACCTCTCAAGCCTGAAATAACACAAACTCCTGCAGAATACATCCACATAACACATACATTCACAGTGTATAATGAACACTCACAGACATGCATATAAGATAGAACACATACAAGAAAAACTGTTGTTTTTATTAAAAATGGCAAAATGCTTGTATCTTTACAATAGTGTTCTTGAGCTCTCTCGGCTCTACAACTCTAGTATCATCTATCTCGTCTAACTCAAAATGAGATCTAAAATCTCTTTTACCTGAGAGGCTCTTAGTGCTTCCCTCCAGGTTCACCTACTCTAATAAATTACAATCAATGGCTGTCTAGTCCAGAATCGGATCTAGATCTCAGCCATACACATATTAAATGCCTATCTTATCTACAGCCTGCGCAAAGGCATGGATTTCCTGGCTCAACAGCCTAAGCACATTTAATTTACATTCATTTCAAATTCAAATGAGGCTGCGCCTCCCTTTTAGCATATGAATGCATGCGCACTGACATGGCTGGCTGGCTGACTGCTGACATGGAGAGATTCTCCTGCATCATACTCCATAGCTACAAAAATTATGAGCTCTTGCTCATGAGCTTCCCCTGTAGCTGTTGGAAATCCTCCTGGATCCCAAACGAATATCTGGAGTTGTTCATTCGCTCCGTTCTATTGCTGCTTCTGTGCTGCTGCTGTTGTTGTTGCTCTTCTACTCAGCCTCTCCCTGCTGGCAGTTTCTGCTGACTTCAACATCATCCTTCTGATGTCCTCTATCACTTCATCCAGCTGCTCGAGTGGCTGGTCCTGTTGTTGCAGTCTCCTCAGCTGCAAAAATTTTTGGCCATTGGGAAAATTATCATGATCTCCCACGCCTTCCTCTTCATCTTCACCTGTGGCCTCAAGTTGCCACTTTGCTGCAGACTTCAGCTCTGCAGTCTGTTCCTGACTGACCTGCTACTCAGTCATTCTCTTCTCTGACAGCTCAAATTTTTTCAGTTCTCTTGCTGGTCCTGGATTGTTCAACCAATCCTCCAACATTTTTAGCTCCCTCTCCCATGGAGTGATAATTCTTCCTGCCTACTCTTCAGCTTCTTTTGCTGCTAGCTCCAATGCTACAGCACTCTCAGCTTGCTGGATGAAACTATTGAGTTGTTTCTCAGAACACTCATTTGCCTTTCCTTCTTCTGTTGTTAGCTTTAGTGCTAGAGCTTCTTTAGCTTCTGCTTCTGCTTGGGAAGCTTCCAAAGTCTGCTCCAATTCCTCCTTGATAGTCCCTAATAACTGTTCTTCTGCTGTTTTTGCACCTATAATACAACTTTTTGCCTCCTCCTGGGCAGATGGTAGGAATATTTCAATTCCCCCAATCATCAGAATATCATTCTGGTCTTCTTCCTCTGTCAGCTGCATCCGCTGATCTAAATTCACCTTTGAATTTATGAGACCCTCAGACAGTCTCATCTGCTCGGTTATCTCCTCGGGCTGATCGAAATCCACCTACTCATCCCTGCCCAACTAGCAATATGGGACACTTCCATTGCTTCCCTGGCAGACCATGAGATCAACCGATCCCATCTTCATCAGCAACCTCTGCTGAATTGAACTCTCCATGAGACCCTCAAATGGTCTCAGATGTTCATCTCTACCCTCCTGGAAGTCTTCGATGCTTCCGCTGCACTCCTAGAAGTCTTCGAGATCCTGCAGCGATCTCTCATCATTGCCCAACTAGCAATGCGAAATTCCCTCGCTGTCCCCCTGACAGTCCGTGAGATCCTCAGCTGATCTCAATTCGTTGCCCACCTGGCAAACTGGAATTTCTATTTTGTCCTCCTGGCAGTCCTTGAGATCCTCAGCTGACCCCAATTTATCTTCTTCATCATCCCAATCATCGAGACCCTCTCCAGTCTCTGGCCAACAGTGATCAATCATCTCTTCCTCTGCGGCCTTGAGGTTTTCAGCATACCTCAACCATCTCTTCAACAGTCTGCACTGTTTCATAACCATCAGCTGCTTGACTGGCCATTTTGCTATTGCCTTCTTCATGGGCAATTCGTGCATTCGTCTCATCCTTCTATCCTGCCGCATCCGTAGTTCAAAATCCTCTATGTTTTCCTTTAATTCGTAGAGGTCTTGATCAAATTCTCTATCCATTTCTGCAAGTTTTTCTGCCTTGCTTTTCTTCCCAGCGTGCCTATGGCCTTCAATAGCCATGTTGTTGTTCCTGTTTGCCTCTCTGGCAAACCTACTGTTGTCACTCCTGCAATCCCGAGTGTTCCAGCTTCATTCTCTCACAGTCCTGCTGACTGTCTTTGGACTGCTACCTTCCTGCAAGAAAGTCCTCATAGAGTCCTCAAAAACTCTGTCTTCCTTCCTGCTTTCTCTTTTCTCCTCTTGCCTGAAATATACAGACAAGAAATTGCTCTGATACCACTTGACGTGAGTATCAGAGTGCTCTCTTATCTCCTCTTCCTGCCTCTTCCTGCCTAAAATATACAGACAAGAAATTCAGCTCTGATACCACCTGATGCAGACGATTAAGGGCTCTCTCGCCTACTCACACAGGATCATTCAAATTCTCAATTCTGAGTCTTCAGTGGCTCTTTGGATTCCCTCAGGAATCACTGCTGCAACAACCCGCTCCACAGGTCCTTCTTTACACGCACGACCTTTTGCACATTAACCGTGACCTCTCCCTGATTGAATCTCAGGTCATCGGGGTTTCACAATCCCTGTGCTCAAGAGTTCCTACTCTCTCCAACTCTTGATCTCCGATGAGCTCCTTTCTATGCGCTGGCCCTCCAGGCTAGATTCCTAGTCCATAGGAACAGAATTCATAAGACCGTAGCCTTCCTTCCTATCGGGATTTCAAACTTCAAAAACCAGATGCGCCCTTTTGTGCACGAGCCCTACTGGCTAGACCATGGCCCATACGACCGTCTTCACATGACCATAGCCTTATATCACCCTATAGGGGTTTCAGGGTTTTCGATGTCACAATGTTTATGTTCACAGAATTCACAATCTACCGAATCCTGACGTGCCTCTGCTTCAGCTAGCCCTCCTGAGCTTAACTCCCACTCATATGACCAACTCCTGTGACCACAACCTTATCCCGTTGGGGCTACGAGGTTTGTGATTCCCCAATGCATACACCCTTTGGATTCCCGATCGTCCAAATCCTGACACTTCGTTACGCTGACAGCTGGCCTCCACTACTCCACTGTCCTCTTTTGCTATGATGACAACTGACTCCCACTATGGCGCCTTTCTTCAGTCCCGATATGCTGATAGCTGTCCCCCACTGACAGTCCGTGTGGCCCCATGCTCCTAGGCCTTATCAGGAAATCGCGTCTCGCAATTCTGCAATGCACAAACCTCTCGTCCCTGGGATCTCCAATATCCCGATGGACAAAATGCCAACGACGCTCGATCCTTTGCCACCTGTCCTCCAGATGGATGACCTAGATTCCTTTTTGGGTTTTGCTACTTCAAGTGTCCTGATGCCTTGTCGATGCCTGGTGCCTCGGATCTCCGATACGGATGATCGCGTGACATGTGTCCCCCTTTAGACGGACGCCTCAGATTTACTCTTGGGATTTCGAGACTTTTGAAGTCCTAGTTCTCATGACCTCGAGAACTCCGATTTTCCGATGACTGATATCCCAATGGCTCACCAGAATACTGACGTGTGTCCTACCGAGATCAACGGCTAGGATTCTCTCTTCAATATCCCAATGACCTGTCCGAGAATTCTCCTCCTGTCCATGGGATTAACTCCCACATGACTCTTGCAGATCCGATGACTGTCGGCGATCTGATCCAAGATCTGACGGCTCAGATCCTTTCTCCCTTCTCTGTGCTTCTCCTGAGGCTTAACCTCCGCGCAACTCTTCCCGATTCTATGGCTGACGGGATTTCTTCACGGGATCTGACGGCTCAGATCACTTCTCCTGCGCACCTGCTCCTGCGCTTAATCTCTGTGCATCTTCTCTCGATCCAATGGCTTACGGGATTTCTAAGTGAGATCTAACGGCTGTCGGCCCTCTCCTACTGTGGCTCCTCCTAAGATCCTTTTGAACGTGTAAAACCAACGGTCCAGATCTTTTTTCTCCGCCCGATCGGATGGCTCCTGTTGCTCCTCCTAAGCTTGCACAATTTCTTCCCAGACTTAAAGGAATTTAGATTTTTCCCAAGGCCTTGGCCTTGTCTTCTTTTCTCTGTGAACTCCTCGATGTTGAGTCTCACCGCGCGTGTACAACGCTACCCTTCCTAAGATTTCTCCTTCTTCCAAACCCTCTAAGGATTCTTTGACTCTTGTGTCTTTGCAGAGTCTTCGTGTGCAAAGTGCTATCTGTCCTGAGCTTCCACGAGTACTCAGACCCCTTGGAGGAATTTTTTGTCCTTCTTCTCCCTCAAACGGAGAAACTGACGCCTCCCTGGCTGTCCCGCTCAAGCAACCTAAATGGATGAGTTCCTTGGGTATTCAGTGACCCATTAAAGGTCCCTCAGTGGACTCTTTCTTCACTCCTGAACTCAAAGAGTTCTTTTCTCTTTGTGCCTCTCTACACCCTTTCTCAACACCCTCTTGGGGGAGTATCTTCTCTTCCACAAAACACTTCAGCAATTCTGTCTTCCTGTGTGCCTATGCACCTGCTCAATGCCCCTCTGGCAGAGCTCTCCTAGAATCCTTAGTGATTCTTCTTCGCCTTAAGAACTCACAGCAGAGTTCTTCTCCAACGCAACCTGTGCGTATGCTCAATGCCCACTTGGCAGAGCTCCTACAGAACTCACAACTAAGTCCTGTCTGCAACTGTGCCTCAGATAGACAGCCTTACCTCCTGAGGTGTTCAACAACCTTGAGGTATTCCTCTTGAGTTGATGACTTCAGTCTTGTACCTCAACAAGTCTTTGTCTGACTCCTCAGAGTTTAGAAGTGCATCCTCTATGCACGGCTCTCAAAACTTCAGCGTTCTGTCACACCCTCTGGTATGAAGCCTCAAAGACCTCTCAAGCCTGAAATAACACAAACTCCTATAGAATACATCCACATAACACATACATTCACAACATATAATGAACACTCACAGACATGCATATAAGACAGGACACATACAGGAAAAACTGTTGTTTGTATTAAAAATGGAAAAATGCCTGTATCTTTACAATGGTGTTCTTGAGCTCTCTCGGCTCTACAACTCTACTATCATCTATCTCGTCTAACTCAAAATGAGATCTAAAAACTCTTTTACTTGAGGTGCTCATCGAGCGCTTCCCTCCAGGATTTACCTACCCTAATAAATTACATTCAATGGTTGTCTAGTCTGCTATCCAGAACTAGATCTCAACCATACACATATTAAATGCCTATCTTATCTACAACCTACGCAAAGGCATGGCTTTCCTGGTTCAACAGCCTAAGCACATTTAATTTACATTCATTTCAAATTCAAATGAGGCTGTGCCTCCCTTTTAGCATATGAATTCATGCGCACTGATGTGGCTGGATGGCTGGCTGCTGAGATGGAGAGATGCTCCTGCATCATTTACTTTAGTCTCACATGACTAGTTTTGGATTAGTCAACAACCCTAACTTGAAATAATCATAATTATGTACCTATAATGAATAAAGATCTGAAAATATTACACAATGTTATTCAATGTGTTTTATGCAATTCCTCTAGGTTTTACTACTTGGAACCTCTCAGAAAATGAGTTATAGAAAAAATGGCATACCTTGTTGAATTTTGGCTTATTCTAGAGAATGAAGTTGTAGAGTGTGCTCCACATAGAATATTTGTTGTATGGATCTGAAAATTGTACACAGAATACTATAGACTATATTATAACCAATACATTTGGTCTTATTTAATTTTAATCTGTTATGAAGAAGTTATGATGTTTTTACCCGAAACACGTGTTTTAGACTAGTTTCATGACTAGCCACAAACCCTATTTTCCATGGAGTGTAACTCCAAAATTACAACGACACACAAGATGAAATTGGTACCATAGCTAATTCGATATGTTTCCTCAATGGCCTCCCAATTTCATGGTCTAGATCATTCTAGAAAAAACGTTATTGCGAAAAATGGTGAGATGACTTGTAAATAACATACCTTAGAAAGCATCATCAAAAGAATTTATCCTCCCTTCAATTTCAGTCTTATTTACTTCACCTTCACTTTGAAATTCGGCTTAGATATCCTTTGATTACCTCAGTCACCTATAGATATTCATTATTCTCAAGTGTGATTAAAATGAGAGAGCCTTGCCTCTTATTTATACTTTCATGTACCTTCCTTAAGGGGTTACCTTTTAACCATCTTAACCCACTTTTCTTATTTTAGAGTTAAGCAACTTCTAATTTCTCCATTAAATTTATTATTTAAAAAAATTATTTTGTATTCATTTTTATTTATAGTACACTCATCACTTCACTTTATTATTTAAATAATTTCTTCTTTGCAAACACTTTGACTACTCTGACTTTTTGGGGCTTCTAGATGACTCATGAGGGTTCTCCAACTTCACATGGCCATAAATCTCTAACCATGAGAAGTAATGTGACATTACACATACCATTGAAAATGGAATGACATGTACTATCCATATATAATAGTCTTTCTTGCAAATATATCAAAACTTGTACCATTATCCATCAAACAAACTTGGGTCCATTACCCAAACCTTGGTTCTCCAACTTCACATGGCCATAACTCTCTAACCATGAGGAGTTATGTGAAGTTACACATACCACATGAAATGGAATGAAATGTAATATCCATATAGAATATTCTTACCTTCAAATATATTAAAACTCATACCATTATACATCAAACAAACTTGGGTCCATTACCCAAACCTTTGTGCTACCAGAATTTGCTATCGGACTTTCTCCAATGGTTGAAATCAATCACTAAGGGCTGAAATCAATCTACAATATCACTCTCCAATGGTTGACATCATTCACAACCAACAATCCATACCAATTTTCCATCAACCTAAGCCAATTTTTTGACAGAGTGACATGGCTGAAATATGATGGTTATCTATTGATGAGTGATGGCCTTTTATATTAGAAAGGTAGGTTGTACATTCAAAATTGTGACGACTTGAATAGGTTCATCATGGATGAACTACATAAAATACAATATACTAGTCATCGTGGTTACCCAAAAATGATCATAGCCACCAAGAAATTGTTTTATTGGCTAGGAATGAAAAAGTACATAGTTGTATATTTAGCTAGATGTTTGGAATTCCAACAAGATAAGGTGGAATAAAAGAATCCAAATGGGTTGTTACATCCCCTACATATTCCATAATGGAAATGGGAAACCATTTCGATGGATTTTATCACAGGATTACCCAAAAACACCAAGAAAAATGATGCCATCATGGTAGTTGTGGACACGTTGAGAAAAGTTTCACTTTATTTCAATAAAGTCCACTTGCAAGGAAATAGGTATTTCCTATCTGTTCCTGAAATAAATATTTAGGCTACATGGTATTCCTAAGGAAATAATATATGATAGAGATCCAAATTTCACCTTATAATTCTGGAAATCATTGTTCAGTAGTTGTGGAACAGAATTGTTGTTTAGTACAACCTATCACCCTCAAATGGATGGGAAAATATAGAGGGTAAACAAAGTATTGGAGGGTATGTTAAGGATGCATGTGATGCATCGTCCCAAGAAATGGGAAGAATACCTACCCCTGGTAGAATTTTCCTACAACAATGGCTACCAAGAATCCTTAAAAATGAGTCATTTTGAGGCTCTCTATGGTAGAAAATGGAATATCCCAATTAGTTGGGATAACCCAATCGAAAGAATTACACTTGAGTCAGATATGATAAGGGAGTTTGAAAAACAAGTAACTCAAATAAAGAAAAATATAAAGGTGGTCCAGGACAGGTAGAAGAGCTATGTAGACATCAAAAGGAGTAAAAAAGAGTTCAAAGTAGGAGATCATGTGTATCTCTGAATTAAATCTAGAGGAAGTTCCTTGAGAATGGGAACATGTGCCAAGATAGAACCCTAATTTTTTGGACCTTTTAGAAATATGGATAGAGTGGGACCTGTAGTGTAAATATTATCTTTACCTCCCACAATGAAAGAAGATAATATTTTCCATGTTTCCTTGTTAAACAAATATATATACATGATTTTGATCACATAATTGATTGGTCTGTGATCCAGGTGGAGCCAGAGGGATACGTCCTTCTAGAACAACAATGTATCCTAAATAGGAAAGAGATCCCTCTTAAGAACAAAAACATTGCATAGGTCAAGGTGCAGTGGAAACACTTTGGTTCCAATGAAGCTCCATGGGAAATGGAGGATGTTGTGAAAGAGACATACCCTTTTTTGTTCAATGTTGCAGATAGAAGTTTTGTCATAGATAGAACACTAAGGATGGTGTTCCTTTAATAGGGGGGGCGGGGGAGATTTTAACACCCCTATTTTCCCCATTCTGTAAATATAAGTATTATCACAACCAAAATATGAACATGTGTGTTATGTGACCATTGAAAGACAATGGATCTTTTGATATATTTTGTAATGTGCATATTGATTATTAATGCAATAGAGAAATGTTGAACTACTAATAAATGGATGGCTTTCATGGGTTACTATTTCATGAGAGGAATGGTGCAAGAGGGACTCAATTACTAGTTGAAATGACCCTTCCAGGAAGTACCCTATAAAATAAAAAACAATGCAGACCCTGAACTGTCCTTTGTCAGGAAACATGATTACCAGTCAAGATGGTAGTTGGGTAGTCTCCTAGAGAATTAATGAAGGATGGGAAGAGTACCCTAAGGAATATTCTGACATGATCCATGAGATATTGGGTAATAATACATGAAAATAGGAGGAGAATGGATAGGAATGGGGAGGAACGATTGGGGAAAGGAGGTTGGAGCACTGGAGAAATGGTGGGGTCGAAAAAATGAGAAAATACAGAGGCAGAAGAAGCTCCCAATAAACCTTGTAGAATACCAGAAATCCTCTCATAGCATCATACCCTTTCTTAGGGGTGGTTTTCTATAGAATTTCAAAGCACAACCTTTCCTATGGTTGGGTGGAGAGTGTCTCATCTTTTAGTAGTAGCTAGCATATCTCAAAAATTGTAGATAAGTAACATGTTTTGTTTATGTGTATTGATTTGAGTACATGAATGGTTGAATGGGAAGTATGATGATTTTAGATATGAATGCCTGACCTATAAATTTGATTGTGAAATTTTGGACATGATCCTGTGTTTTCATAAATTATACATCTGCATAAGAAGTCATGTATTTGTGAATTTGGGTAGTCTCTCTCTTCTTAGCTAAATAATTACAAGTATATATCTATGAAAAGCTTGTGAGATTAGTAAATGTGGAACGAATATGAACTTATACATTCATTCAAGAAGGTAAATAACTTGAATCTATGAAATAACCCAAGTAAAGAGATGCCCT
>JASDQU010883107.1:33194-49844 GCA_032191745.1 Picea mariana
ATATATATATAAGTGTGTATACTTGTACATCGCAGTGTTGGAACACTCGTAAACAATAAATATTTGGAAATGGGGTGATATAAAGGGACCCTGGGAAATCCATAGACTACCTTGTAAAATCACAAGCATCCTTGAGACTCGATAAGACTTGTAAAGGACTTAGAGAAATACTTGTGTGAAAGTGGCTAAGTCTTAATTCGGTTGTTAAGCTAGTGAAAAACCCTAATTTGATTTGTAGGATCATGACCATTGATTTAGCACAGAGGGTTAAATCTAGGCCCTTCATAAAAACAAGGGTGAGACATGATATCAATCTTTGATTTGGAAGGATCAGAGAGATCGTGACCCTCCATCGAAATTGGATATGAAGCCCATGGAGTATGCACTTCGAAATCAACGAGGGTCCTTGATCTATCAGAGGGTGTTTGTGGAATATTATGGACCATTAAATCCATCTTGGTGGATGCAATTGGATTCCCATGGTTGAAATGACCCTGGATGTTGATGTGGAGGCATTCTAAAAAGGGGACTTTGAGGGACGATCTAGGCCATCCATCGTGGAAAATACCACAAAAAACCTATGTCGTAGATCATTGTGGGTCTTGCTTAAACGAGACTAAGAAATGAGATGAATTTAGTGTGACATTTCATGATGACAAGGATACCATAATGTCCAAAGGATAACATGTGTGAACATGTGATTGAGGAAAGGACCAAGGGACAATCCCTATTGGATCATACCTTGGGACAGGTGTCATCGAATCTGAACAATCCAATCTATGAGATAGATAAATCTCATTCATACTTTGGAGGAGGATATTCGAAGTGATCGTGGATACCGAGAAAGGTTTGACCCTGAGGGGAGCACTCCGAGGTTAAATCTAGTCCCTTTATTAGGGGGTTGGTCACAAGGAATGTTATTCATTGATTGGTCATACGATATTTCGTTCCCCATGGCAAGGTTTAACAAAGGGAAGTGACATCAAACATTATCTTGATGGTTAGTGTGTGATGGGAAGGACATGTGCCATCACCTGAATGGATAAACCAAGTACTTCTGTAATGAAATGTATGCCAGGAAAAGTACATGTGGAGTTCCACTTGTTGATTAGTGGTTACACCATGTGTCTCATCATTGTGCCATGGGGTGACAAATCTCTCCCTAGGAATGGCACAAGACCAAGGGTTGTATGCGACGGGGGTTGGGAGACCTCTGGAACTCACCCCAAATCCTTTCCGTTAGATCTTTGATGAAGATATATCGACCATCCATCATAGAGTGTTTCTCGGAGTGAGTCACAAAGATACATTCTGACGAAGGAGCTGTGAGGTTTGATCTAGAGCATTTATCTGTTGATATCAAAGGGGTATCGATATACAAATATGACCGTTGATTCAATGGGATGGAGGAGATATGAGAAGGATATCTAACCATTGATGTGTTAGGACAAGAAGATCATTGAGGATAGATCTGGGCCATCCATCACAAAGCATTATGTGGAATAGTATTTCTCGGAGACACTTCGACGAGGAGGCTCTGAGATGCAACCTAGACCATTGATCTAATAAGGTATGAGGAACCCCACAGATGATATCGACCATCAATATTTAGTTGAAGAATCAAGTAGATGAAGTAAATGGTTCCATGTGTCACAATGGAGGTAGTTCCACATGTCAAGCATAGAAGGTGCCATGTGGTATAGTGAATTGGCACCCATAGGTCAAGAGTAGTAGGCACAACTAAGAAGCATCAACCTAATCCTATCCGTCCATCTCCAATTTCATGGAGCCATCAGATCCGTTGGAGAGGGGGGGAATTTTTGGAATCAACAATTGGAGCATGGAAGGTAACCTATTGTGGGAACACTCTGAAGGGGGAGTTCTGATAGTGATGCAGAGTGATATTAGTAGTTCAATAAACATTGGCTGAGGTTGAATATGGCAGGTTCCACATCTGCGCCATGAAGCTTGGTGCGTGTACCCGATATCCATGTCAACACCATGTTGGTGTAGGCATGTGATAGGGTACCATGTGGATGACATGTGGTAGTGAGGTGGTCTTGGGTTAATATAGGATGAGCACTTTGAGAAGCTGTAAATTTTAATCTAGAACTCAGTTTGGGGAAAACTCACAGCCGTTGGAAATATCTTGACGAATAGAAGATGATGGTGCCATCTAAAAGGAATTTTAATACGGATTAAGGGAAAAAAACTTTAATGACCCATTCCCTTAAAATCTACTTAGGGGATTGGGTGTGTTACAAAGGTAACATGTCTGTTTTATGTAAACAAGATTATAAGAAAGATACATATGATATATACTATGTATCAAACCGAAAACATGATATGATAAGTGTAGGACAATTGATGGATCATGGTTATGATGTATTATTCAAAGTCTCAACATGCTTAATTCTGGATAAATCACCTAGTGGGAAACTCATTGAAAAAATCCAAATGACTAAGAATATAATGTTTCCATTAAATTTAAAGAGTGTCAATTTGTCCAAGTCATATGCCCAAAATGTCTCAAACAAATATGATACTCTCTTATGGCATGATAGGTTTTGTCATCTTCCCTTTAGGAGTCTTAGTATTCTTCAAAAGCATTCAATGGTGAAAGGTATTCTTTCTTTGAATGAACAAGAAATTCCTTGTGAGAGTTGTGTACTTGGAAAGAATAAGAGATACAACTTTCCAACATCCTCCCATAGAGAAAAATAAAATTTATAAATTCTTCACAAAAACCCCTGTGGACCAATGAAAACCCAATCCATTGGTGGAAGTTTTTATTTTCTGACCTTTAATGATGATTTGAGCAGAAAACGTTGGATTTATTTTCTTAAAAATAAGTTTGATACCTTCTCAAAGTTTAAATATTTCAAAGTTGAAGAAGAAAAATAGAGTGGAAAACTTCTGAAGGTGCTCAGGTCATATGGAGGATGCGAATACAATTCAAAATATTTTACAAATTTTTGCAGACAACAAGGAATTATAATGCAGACTACAACCATATGTACTCCAAAACAAAATGGAGTGGCTAAAAGAAAAAATCAAACCATCATGAACATGGCGAGAGGTATGCTCAGAGCAAATAATTTGTCCAATGAGTATTGGGATGAAGGTATTTCCTATTCATTTTACATTCTGAATAGGTCTCCCACAACAAGTGTCAAGGATACATTACCTCAATATTCATGGAGTGGAATAAATTTGAATGTTTATCACTTCATAATTTTTGGTTGCATTTATTTTTCACATACCCCTAAAGACTTGAGAAAGAAACGTAACAACGGGAGTGAAAAATGCATCTTTGTGGGATATAGTGAACAATCAAAATCCTACATATTATTCAATCTCATCACCAAGAATGTTTTTATGAGCAGGGATGTCAAATTCCATGAGAATAATTCATGGAGTGAATAAGAAAATGTAACATTTGATAGTCAAAATACACTGCAGGTAATTGAGGAACAGACACAAAAATCATAAAAACAAGCACATCCACCAAGACTACCAATATTACAGGTAAACCAATGGAAATAACACTCTGGAAATGTTTCTTCTTCCAACAATGAATCATCCTCTTCGATGGAAAATTAGCGAACAATAAGTATAATATAAATATATGAATAGAGCAATGAAATTAAGAAACAAGGTCATTTTTCCTTACTATCCTATCAACCAACCTTCTTTGAAGAAGCAGTAAAAGAGGAACATTTAGTAGATCCATGAATGAGGAAATTGAAGCCATATAAAGGAAAAATACTTGGGTTCTTTTTTATTTTCCAGGAGACAAAACTATAATAGGTGTCAAGAAGGTGTATGAAACAAAACTTAATCGGAAAGGAAAGATCGAGAAGCATGAGGCAAGGATAGTTTCCAAAGGTTTCTCTCAGCAATATGTCATAGGCTATGGTGAAATGTTTTCTCTTGTAGCAAGGTTAGATACAACAAGAATCATTTTAGCTACTGCAAATTAGAACAAATGGAAAGTATTCCAATTTGATGTAAAGTCATCCTTTTTGAATGGAATTCTATCAGAATAAGTATATGTGGATCCACCACTTTTTTTTGAGGTCAAACGAAAAGAGGTTAAAGTGTATAAGTTGAAGAAATATGTGTATAGATTGAATCAAACTCCAATATCTTGGTATAGTTGAATTGACTCTTATCTGATCATCAATGGATTTAGTAGGAGCAATAACGAGCCAACACTCTATACAAAATCATATTAGGAAGGTAGAAGGCTCATTGTGTGTCTCTATGTTGATGATATGATTTATACATGTAATATAATGTTAGAAGAATTTAAAGATTCCATGAAAATAGTGTTTGATATGAATGATCTTGGACTCATGAAATAGTTTTTTAAATTTTAGTTGAGCAATCTTCCCATGGTATTTTCGTCTGTCAGAAAGAGTATGCTACAAAAATTTTGAAAATATTTAGAATGGATAAATGCAAGACAACATAAATTCCTATTGCACTATGAAAAAAATTGATCAAAGAAGATGAAGGATAATAATTTTATTCAACTTTATATAAGAGGTTGGTAGGTATTCTCATGTAGCTTACTACAACTAAACCTGATATAATTTTTTCATCAAGTTTTATTTCTAGGTTTATGGAATCCCCCAACGATTCTCACTAGAAAGTGGGAAAAAGAATAGTAAGGTATGTTGTAGGGACAATCAAATATGTTTTTTGGTACACAAAGTTTTAATATTACTCACTTTCATGGTACATAGACAATGATTTTATAGGTAGCATGGTGTTACGGAAATATTCCCCTACGGACAAGTGATCTTTCCCTTGGATTATTGACCCCTATACCAAGACCGAAACAATCATTTGGACATTATCATTCATATAAACTCATTTTTATTATCAAAAAAGAGAGGAGAAGGTAAAGTAGGATGTACTCCATTTATGACGTTTGTCCTAGTTTCTCCTATCCACAAGCTTGATCCAATTCTGGGTGCAAATCAATACCTGCAATGAATAGAAAGAAACAAGTGATTTACTTCTACTCTAATGGATTAGGAAAAGAAAATTCATCTATGAAAATTAAATTAAACATATACAAGTACATGAAACCACACAAACATATACAAGTACATGAAGCCACACACTTGAAGGAAATAGGGAAAGTATATTAAATGAGAACAAATAAAACTTACAGACCATGAATGATGTTAGCTACAACTCCTCCAAGCTCTCCTCGTCCAACCCTTGCAAGAATCCCACAATCATAAGTATGATATCTTCAAGATAACTCCAGAATCAAAGGTTTGATACCTCTAATCTTCCTCCTTCCTCCTCTTCTCCATGGAAATACCTCATTATATAGGATTTGGAGGCTTAACCACCATGTAGAAGATCACTCACTAGATCCACTAAAATGGTATATCAAATAATTTTAGGGAGAAAATATCTCTTAAGGAATTTAGGGAGAAAATATCTCTCAAGGATATTAAGGAGGAAATATCTATTAAAATCCACCAAATTAGGATTTTGGTTTGAAAAAATATCTCAACCATCCATGATATTCTCAACCACTCCTTAAGATTAGGAAACTAAATGTGAGGTGGTTTCTCACACTAAACTAATTTCCTTTTTATGAATATTAATAAATAATTCATGTGCACATAGTATTTTGACCTTCATATGAATAATAATGAATAATTCATATGATATATTTCTCTACCACATTGACTAAGGATTGTGACAAATGTTTTTTTATGGTGTCAAGGTGTATGTGACACTTAGCAAGGTGCATATGACACTTTTACAACACTTGCAACACTTAGGGTGAGGTACTCAAGTGTGAAATTTTTATGTGTAACATATTCCCCCTAAAGTGTGAGGTCATAAGAGAAATTGATGGTCGAAAAAATTTACTTTTCTTCAATGAAAGCATGTGGAGTTGGAGAACTTGACATAAGTTGCAAACAACCATCAAACAATATTAATATGTGTTTTGTTTTCGATGCATGCATACCTATGATCAGAATACGAGATGACTCGAAGCACGACCGTCAACCAATAGATTGCGAATCAATGAAAATAGACTAAGGATATGGTCATAAGAGATACAATGTGCATCCATACCTCCATGACATGAACTGATCATATCCATGAAAAATACATAGTGGAGCTATGATATGATAAAAAATATCCACAGAACAATGCAATGTGGATCTATGTGACAATATATATATCAACATGCTAAAATGATCATCTTCACAGTGTGGGAAAATCATATAACAAAGTGAATTCTCAACCCAAGTTCTTCGTCCCAATCCCGATGTGGTACGAATATATCCATGTGATAGATGATTTGATTTTAAACATGGTATAAACCACTTGATTACCAATCATTGAGGTAAACTGTTAACAAGTGCAATGTAAATCATTAATGATGTCAATGAATCCCAAGGTACCCTAGTACATTCCAATGAATGTGAATAAATGAGATAATGTCAAACATTCGTGGAATCATCTGATCATAGGTAAATTATGTAAATGTATTGTCAGAAGTGAGGCAACCTACCATTGACGCGTGAAGGTCCTAAGGTACTAACTGGTTTCTAAGTCTAATTCTTGGATGATGTGTTGAATTTGATAGGAAAAGACTTGTCAAAGGATGGCCTTGATGTATCCCCCATCATCAACATGAAACTAAAACAGGAAAGTAATGTAAGATGGTGAATCAAATGAGTATGGACTGACACAAGAAATGGAAACTAGCAATATTGTAGATGGATGGTTTGAAGTGGAACTTCCCTTGAACATGATGAGGCATGACCACAGACATGGAAGCGTTGAATCGAAGAGTACCAAGAATGTAATGTGACAACAATAATAGCACTCTTCGACTAGATGAAAAATTATGGAGACACATGAAATTGGTATGACTCAGAGACAAACAAATTACCCAACTATAAGACGAGATGCAAACATGTTCCATGTTCAAGGCTGACAATAGCTACCATAAAGGATTCCCAAAAACTTGACCCACTTCCTTCATATTCTTCCCCACCCAGATAGATGAGTACCTCTTTTTCATTTAACAAGGTCAAGGATGGTAACACATGCTCAATATAACTCACCTTCGGTAATTTCCTCTTCCTTTATTTATAGAACTGGAAGAAGTAAGGGTTTGTTCCCATATGGGTCCTTCAATGTGTAGTTTAGTGAGTCTAGAGAAGGAAAAGTCAGTGGTTTTTCATGTTTAGAGAGTCTGAAAAGAACTTAAAGGTGACTCCATGGATGAATTTTTCATAAATTTAGTATCCCAAGCCTGAAAAAAGGGTAAAAAAATTCAGGGGAGAACTCTTCTAATCATGCTTGATTAGAGTGTTCCTTTTTCATAAATAGTCTCGCAAGGATAAAAAAGAGATAACATATCACTCTAAATATGCCCTTTTAAACATTTTAACGAGTGTGAAAGGAAGTAAGATCACTCAACAATGTTTTCATATTTAGAGAGTCAGAAAAGAGCTTAAAGGAGACGCCAAAGAGTTCCTTTTTTGTATAGATTTTACTAGTCCAAAAAAGAGATAAAAGTGTACTAGGTAACCTATTCTCACATATTTATGTACATGAGAAAGAGAAAATACTAAGTTCTATAACTTATTCTCATGTATTTACGAGCATGATAAAGAACAAAGACTAATATCATTCTAGAAAAATACTACTATGTTACGATGGGAATGACCTTCGAATGATGATCACTCCTAGCAGCGTGTCTCTCTAGAGGTATTTTTCCCCCAAATTATTTGGAAGAGGTTAGCGGTTTTTATTCATCATGATGTCCAACGGCTAGAGACCTCCCCCCTAAGCATCATTTCCTCCAGTGATTCTTCTTCTTTCCTCATTTAGGTTTCTGGTTACTAATGGAAACAATTTCACTAGGTGGAGGTTCAAGTACTCAATCCAGAGTGAGAATCAATTGCAATGGAAGGGGTATGTTTCATTTTTTAACGAGCTTAACAGAGACAATGAATTATGCTTGTAGATTCTATTTAATTTTTTAACGAGGTTGCCACAGAGAAGAAATTCTATGCTCAATACCTTTGTTTCATTTTTTAATGAGCTTTCCACAGAGAAGAAAAACTATTTCCAAAACCTCAATTTCATTTTTTAATGATCTTTCCACAGAGAATAAAAACTATTCTCAACACCTCTCCTTGATCATGGTTTCCAAGAGGAAAATGCTATGGAAGGAATACATGTCAAGGGACAAAATTCAGCCATGGCTTCTTAGATATCTTCGCTAGATGGAAGAAAAACACCCCTGAAGGAATACATGTCGATGAACTCGATAAGGGTAGGGAGATCTAGATCTAATATCCCTATCGAAGAGATGACCATGTCAACTGCCATATATAAGTCAGGAGAGGGGAGAGATTCCCTCTCGTGCACCATTGAATGCATGGGGAAGGTCGTTACATAATTTACCTGCAGCAGGGCAAACATCGTTGGCATGTATGGACCATTCAAGGAAGGCAGATGGTTGACTATCAGATGAGGGTCAATGAATGAAAGTTTGTCGATCATTAATATGTTTCCATTTTGAGGGAAACATATCACTCAAAATAGAGTGGACACAAAATATCTCATAACATAGACATAGTCCTTCCCGAGGAGGAGTTTAAAGTCCAAGGGGTCGTGAACTACCATCACATAGACGCAGACCATTTTTTCACCCAAAGTAACCAAAAACTGAGGAAGGATCCCTAAAGGTTGACTAAATATTCTATCAAAGGTCAATAGATTCTGAGTCATGGGTGCAAGCTGCAGGGAACCAAAATCCTTCCAAGCATTCACAGATAAGATGCTAACAGAAGCACCTTCGTCTATTATAGTGTTAGGAATATTCCTATCATAAAAATGCACAATGATTTGGAAAGGAACGTAAGAAGGAATATGGGGTTATATCAAATGATTCCAGTTAATAGAAATCATCTGATTTCTTGAAGGGGGTTCCATTGGGGTGGGCAGAGTGCCCCCCTTGTCTGGGTGAATCAGTATTAACGAGGTAGACCTGAGAGACATCCTCACTTTTTGAATGAGGAGTGGGATCGACCAATGACGGAACCAGATCGACCACTTTGGCACTCTTCACATGAAGAGTGGGGATGATCGATGACAAAAATAGATCAGTCACTTGGGTTTCACTTTTCAGATGAACAGTCAAGATGATCAATGATGAAACTGGATCAGCTACTTGGGTTAGTGGTTCAACCGAGGATGAAACTAGATTGACCACATGATCAACCAAACTGACCGTGGATGGAACCATATTGACCATTCCATCAACTAATGTCGGTTTGAGAGAGATCTTATCATGATAACTAGTTGGAATTTGAATATTTTCCAAAAGATAAGAAGCCTTGTCCATATGAGGGAAAATGTGAGAGTAAAGATCACCTTTTCATAACATACAAGGAAATTTGAAAATTTTATTCTTCTTAAAAACCTTAACATCACTAATTGATGGGATGTCACTAGAATGTTCAGTAGCGACTGATGACATGGAAGATGACATTTCTAAGACCTTGGGTAGACTAGGGAAATCCCTCAGAAAGTGGACACCCTTACAAATCATGCAAGGGAATTTGGGTTTTGGATTCTTCGTTTTACACTTGTCAATTCTATCAACACTCCCAATACAATTAATAATAGATGGTTTATTGGATCCAACATGACCCGATGCAGTTGGAGGCTTGGTCTCTTTCTAATTCTTGTTCTTCTTCTCCTTTTGTTTCTTCTTCTTCTTATCAACTTCGCTACTTGCTTTAGATATTTCACTATGCAAAGAAGGAGAAAGGGAAGGAGACCTGACAAGTGAAGAAGGATAAAGGTAGACATGATGTTGATTTTTGGGTGGTGTTCTTACATCCAAATAAATAGGTGCATTCGAAGCATAGGTAAAATTCGAGATCACCAGAATGGGGAACAACCAAAACGGTAACCTGATGGTGAGTCCCATAAGAATCAATGTGGAAATGCATGAAGGACCAACATTTCCAAAAGAAGGAAAGTTGAAAGGTTCCTTGAGAAAATGGGTTCCTTCATTGGTACTCCTAGTAATTGATGCCATTGACATTGACTCAACCTAAGGTCCACTAAGGGAAACAAACAACACTTGCTACAAATATAAGAAGCAAAAAATCAAACAAGCCTTCCCACAATGAAACCACTAATTGGTGATGAAATCCAACATTGAGAGATCTATATAGGAAGGGGTTGGGATAGAATGGGTGGATCAATTATGTTGGTGACCTACTTAATGGATTTACGCCTTGGTGAAAGTTCCCACATGGTTTTACCCATGCGTGTACCCTCCAAGGAGCATGAGTGAGTTTGACCAATGTTTGAGCTAGGTATGGAGAAAAATCTCCTTCATTGTGACCTTGTGTATCAACCCTAAATATATCATCCACTAAGGTTACCAACTTGCAGTTAGCCTCTGGGCATGTACAATTAACAGTTGGGAAGGAACGTATGGGTAGGATAACAAGCCTGAAGTTATTCAAGATAACTAAGGACAAGTGGACTGGGATACTACTGAGAACCTTGAACAAATTCAGGATTCACGAAGCTCACAGAAAAAATGAAACTAGTTGTTTCTCACGAAGAACCCCCAATATATGATATTTCCACTACATTATTTAATATTTGGAGGGGAAATCTCTATTGTTGTCCTACACGCGACCTCATGTTTAACTCCTATGTGAGAGGGGGATTCTGACTATGCTTATATGAACAATTGGATTTACTTCTCCCTAACACAAGATTCTATGTTTATCTTATGGATTTGGAAATTTATCCTCACAACCTATTCCAAATCCCTACACTTTAATCTAGTGTAGGTTTTCTACCAGATAATATAAAATTGTCTGATCAATTTTATAAGCGTTTCTTTTAGGGTTGTTGTTTACTCAAGGGTGCAAAAGTGAAACTTATGATGTTTTAGACTCGAATCCAAAATAATGAAGAATAATGAGATGCAAATATTTTTCCTCAATGAATCCTACATACGGGATGGAGAAGAGGTTCAACTTTCTTCATCAAAAACACCCAATTCCCAAATGAAATCTACTACACTACCAAAAATAAAGAACACAATTATCTTATTTATTTTATTTTAAAATAAAGAAAATGAAAATACTTTAATGCTTCATTACTTTCAACCAAAATGAAAGAGTTAGATGCAGATACAAAAGATACGAAGAAAAAATATTTTAAACAAAGAATGTACTCAAAGGATAACAAAAACTAAAATAAACAAGTATGATAACTCGTTCAATCAAGAACTCAAATATGCAAAAGAGAAAGAAGATAAACACTCACGAAAATCCTCAAACAAAGAGAAGAAAGAAAGATAAATCAAGATGGGTTGTCATAAGAGTCCTAATCATCCAGAAAAGCGATATGTTTCAAATGAAGAAAAGAAGGCTCAATACCAAGAAACTTTTGAAAACCTTAGCTGATGAAAATCCCTAATCAATCAAGCAATATGAAAGATTTACGAGACGAAGATCAGATAAACTCAAAATGCAAAAAGAACCAAGGGATCCTGTTAACCCAAGGGGACCACAACTAACAGAAAATTTGTAGACTCAAAGGATAAACATAAATGAGTAATAGATGCTCAAATATTAGTAAAACAAATTCAAGAGTATTAAAGGTCTTTGATCAAAAATCCCCTTAGGATCAGACTGAGAAAAAGTGAGCAGAAAGGGGAAAAACAATAAAGAAAATGAGATCAGGGCTCATGTTTCCAAAGGGATAGAGGGATACATCACTTTGGTATACAGTACAAGGGAGCATTGATCCTATATCAGTGCTCTCGTGTACATAGTATAGGAGTACTTCCCTTCCCAAAAACTCTGAAAAAGGCTAAAAAATCTAAAAACTTTTCCAAAGACACTATGAAATATTCAATGAAGAAGAGAGAAAGGGAAGTAGATTAGAAAAAAATAGAAAATAATATCTAAAGGTGGGAAAAATCTTAGATGATTCAAGGAAATACAATTCAATTTCCTTCCCTAGTGGAGTCGTCAATTTATGTTACATAAATATTCCCTTATGGACATGTGAACTTTCCCTTGGATTATTGACCCCTATACCAAGACATAAACAATCATTTTGACACTACAATTCCTATAAACTATTTTTTATTATCGAGAAAGAGAGGAGAAGGTAAAGTAGGATGTACTCTGTTTATGACGTTTGTCCTAGTTGCTCCTATCCATAAGCTTGATCCAATTCCTGGAGAAAATCAATACCTGCAATGAATAGTAAGAAACACGAGAATTCCTTATGCTCTAATGGATTAGGTAAAGCAAATTCATCTATGCAAATCAAATTAAACATAGAAAAGCACATGAAACCACATACTTTAAGGAAATAGTCCAAGTATATTAAATGAGAACAAATAAAACTCACAAACCATGAATGATGTTAGTAGCAACTCTTCCAAGCTCTCCTCGTCCAACCCTTGCAAGAATCCCATGATCATAAGTCTCATATATCCAAGTTACCTATAGAATCAAAGGTTTGATACCTCTAATCTTCCTCCTTCCTCCTCTTCTCCATGGAAATCTCTCATTATATAGGATTTGGATGCATAACCACTATGGAGAAGATCACTCACTAGATCCACTAAAATGGGATCTCTGAGAATTTTAGGGAGAAAATATCTCTCAAGGATTTTAGGGAGAAAATATATCTCAAGGATTTTAAGGAGGAAATATCTCTCAAGATCCACTAAATTAGGATTTTGGTTTGAAAAAATATCTCAACCATCCATGAGATTATCAACCTCTCCTTGAGATTATGAAACTAAATGTGAGGTGGATTCTCACACTAAACTAATTTCGTTTTTACGAATATTAATAAATAATTAATGAATAATTCATGTGCACATAGTATTTTTAACTTCATATGAATAGTAATGAATAATTCATCTGATATATTTCTATACCACATTGACCAAGAATTGTGACAAATGTTCTTTTATGGTGTCAAGGTGTATGCGACACTTAGGAAGGTGCATATGACACTTTTACGACACCTGCGACACTTAGGGTGAGGTACTTAAGTGTGTAATTTTAATGTGTAACACATATAAGACAAGAAAATCGTATCTGGTTATGATTTTCATCTGGGAGCAAATATGATTTCATGGGTATCAAACAAAAAACCCATAGTTTCAATATTGTCAATAGAAGCAGAGTATGTTGTTGGAACTTCAACATCTTTCCAAGAAGTATGGATGAGAAGACTCTTGAAATATCTAGCAGATATGGAAAGAGAGCCAACTCGTATCTTTCATGACAACATCTCAACCATTGCATTGTCAAATAATAATGTATTTCAAAAGAAAATAAACCACATTGACCCTCACTTTCATTTAATATGAGAGATTGTCAATAATGGTGATATTTCTCTTCAATTTTTTTGATCAAGAGAACGATTAGGAGAAATGTTTACTAAACCACTAGGAATTTTTTTTTTGAATTTCAAAGACAACACTTGGGAATTGTAAATGCTAATGAATGTAGCAATTTTGATTAAGTGGGAGAATTAGAACTAATAATATCCACTTGTTTATTTTTCTTCCATCTCACCCAGTTAAGACCAATTAGACTCCAGTTTGTTTTTAGTTTAGCTAGTGTTATCAACAGTTATCTCATAGATCCATTGATATATGTTTTATTATATGCAATCTATTTAATAGAATGAAGGGTACTAAAACCCCAATAGTCATCTTGCATTTTTTTTCTTGTTTTGTTTGTGTTATGTCTCTCTGAATTTATCAAACTCGATGATATTCAATTATAGGGTAAGAGCTCACCATTACCACTCAATATTTCATTTTTTTCCTATGATTATACTTATTCAACACATCGAGAAAATAAAAAACAACCTCTAAGGACACTTCTTCTAAATTTTTTAATACCTGATCCAATGTTAGTGATGTCTCATCCTCTGTATATCATCCTTTCATAGATAGCCTAGCCCAATTTTCTCCTCCTTCTCTAAACTAAAAAAATACTTATAGACTCATCAACAAATACTATGGAAAATTATTGAACAATAACAACAGAAGCTCCCACTAGTCTTCTGGCCCAAAACCTTATATGCTAGAGTATTTCTCTTTACTAAATTTGTTGAGCCATGCACTAAGCAGTATGTGGCCAAAAATGACAAAACATTTAAAGAGATAATAGGTCCTTTGTCTCAATAAAAATTTTAGCATCATCATTTCATATCCCCTATCATATAACCCTTTCATTCCCATTACTATTGTAGTTATATAAATACTATCAATAAAAGTATAAAGGCTATAAAAAACATTCAAATTACATATAGATTTGTAGTATAGTGGAGAAATTTGTTACTACATATTTTCCTTCAGATGGACAATTTGGATGGATAGTAGTCTCGTTGTTTCCCTTTGGTTCCTTGAGTTTTTGTCTATAATATCCTTCAATTTCATTATATTATTCCTATCCTAAATTATGCTGAGTTGTGGGATGTAAGGTGTAATATTTTCTTGTGTATTGAAGAGAGTGTTATATCTTATAGCACTCCTGTACAATTTTTGAGAATTTTTCCCCATCTTCTTCGAGAATACTCATTATCTTATTATATTGATCTTGTTGTTCCACTTCCATATTATAGAGGATTCCTAAGAGAGTTCTTATATATATACCATTACTTTGTAAAATATCTTTATATCTCTTCAATTCCTTATGGATACCTCTTAGGCCTATTGAATGCATGTTGTTCCAAAAATATAAATGAACACTCCATTTCCTACATAAATATTGATAAACATGTTTTTCCAGAGAAGGACCTAAATCCCTCTTGTGAAGGATGAGAATAAATACATAGAGGTAGAGCCACCAATTCCAAACTATTTCATCGGAGAAAGGGACCAGGATTTGAGTAGAGGTTGGGACATTCACTAGGGAGACAAATTCATCTTTAGGTAAGAAAAGAACCATAAGAATCCCACATATTGAGTCACATTTTATAGACAACTAATAAAATTGTGATGATGATAGAAACCAAAAAAAGACACAGGTGACAAGATGAATGAAGGGGATAAAACAGGACTTCCCATTCTCCTTTGTCCACAAATTGGATAGGCCCCAAGTTGATAAAACTAAATAGGGATGAGAGAGACTTTTTTTGAAAATAAATACAGTGAGGAAGAGCTGCCAATTCGAACCTACTTTGTTATATCAAGATACCAGGATTTGAGTAGAGGTTCAAACATTAACTAGGGAGATGAATTCTCCTTTAGGCTAGAAAAGAACCAAAAACATACCACATCCTGAATCACCTTGTATAACCAACCAACATGTTAAAATACCAAGATGACATACCTAGAAAAATACATAACTAGAAAGGATAATGAAGGGTCCGAGAAAAGACTTCCCAACATCCTTCCTCCATGAAATGAATCAACCTTAGATTGGTAAATTTAAACATTAGTAAGAGGAGAAAACTATGAAAATCAGAGAGATAAAATTCCTTGAGGTTTTATCACTTACCCAAGACACAAAATTTTAAAGCTCTATGAACAAGTGGAAAAAACCTTTCCAATTCACCAACTTTCTCCCACAAATTTTATCTAGGAAGAGGGATTCTCTCTCTCTAGGAGGTCCCCAAACATTTATAAAGTTCTAGACATATTTTGAGTTATCCCACCTTTCTAACATAGAGTAAAAGCAGTGGGTATATATATTAAATTCCCCATTATTTGGGTCATGGAACTGTAGTTGATTTGTAGCCTTGAATATGTGCCCTGTTCTCTTGGTCCTTGAATTCCTTTAGAACTTGTTTTATGGTCTAGACACATCATGCATAATGAATGTAATTTCACGAGTTAATATTTATGGGTGAAGGAGGAGTTACACCATTATTTTTTTCAAACTTACATGAGACAGGCTAGAGGCTTCTTTACCTAGATTGTATACCTTACCATGTTTTTCTCATAAGGAATGGAAAATGGATAATGTATTCAGTTTCTAAGTGATTTTTTGTTATTCTAGCGAGGATCAGAGCTAGTTGGAAGTACTTTGGAGGCTCCTTGTGTTCTAAGGAATTAATAATAATCCTTGAATCTCCAATGATTGCCAATTCCCTTATCCCTAATATTATAGTTCATTGTGTGATAAAGACTTAATAATAATCCTTGCATCTAAACTGATTGTCAATTCCCTTATCCCCAAGCTTTTAGAAATGGCCAGGCCTTAAAGAAGAGCATATTCTTATGCTTGATTATTTGTCACAATTCCCATCTCGCAAGATTAGGTGGATACTTTATTTCCCTTAGGTTCATAAATGACCCTTCTTGCTCCTTACACCCCTTGATTTCCTTTCCATGCCCCATAAAAAAAGAGGATATATGAGCTATGTCTTGTTTTCCAATCTTCAATCTCTTTCAATCCAACTCAGATTTTCCAATTGGGTGAAGATTTGGGCATTCTAGTTTTAGTTCTTATTGATGTTTCTCAAAATTGACTCATATGAACCCTTTCTTTTTCTCCTAGACGTTGCTTGTTCTATATGAGTGTGGTATTTGAGTGCAGGGTCTCCATCACGAGTCTTTCAACTTTG
>JASDQU010883109.1:11860-34138 GCA_032191745.1 Picea mariana
ACATACGAATATTTATCCAGGGATCACACAATGAAGAAAAATGTATTGAGCAACTTAATGACATTAGCTTCCAACATCAATTTTGCTTGAAAAAAGTTGATGGGAAAACACTTATATGGGGCAAGAAGTATTCAACAACTGTAGAATGGGGGCCTTCATCAGGTTTGACATTTTTGAAGTTCATTCCAGATCATCCAATTTTTGCATCAAAGTTAATGTTATTACAATCAGTTTCTGAAATCCATAATGCACGAAGGCGTAATAGAGATGTAAATTATTTTGAATGATTGGAGGAAAAAAAAAAGCCCATTAAAGATACATATAATTACTTTGATGTTGTTGATTATGTTTGGTGAGAGTCTTTTTTCAATTATCAAAGTTTCAAACTCAACAAATGAAGATACATTTTTGAAGAATCCATTTATTTGACCACAAAATAGGTCAAATGAATCCGAAGAAAGAAACATTGTTGAAAAACATGAATCTCAAGATGCTATTTATTTTTCAGAGGTAGCGGAAAGAGAAATGTATATTGGTACTAGAAGATCACGTGCACAACGTGAAGCCATGGAAGATATTTACAGGGGTTCAATAAAATATATTAAGGAGGGTTGAATGATTGCATTTTTAGCGACTGAATATCCACATGGTTATCCATTCTGGATTGCAAAGGTTATAAGGATTGATAAATAAAATGAAGATTTTATAGCAGTTGAAGTGCATTGGTATGCAACAAGTACACACCCATTCAATGGCGTGTACAAGAAAGAGATGGTGGTTGAGAAACAAAACAACAAAAAGAGAAAAAGAAAGGGTCAAAATATAACTCGTCATCACACTGACCTCTTAAAATTTGTAACATCCTGCTCTTACGCGCACCTGATGTGATTTATTCTTTGAGGACACTTGCATGCAAGTGATCCAATTCATTATATGATTGACTACTTAGCTTATGGATTCTGATGTTGATACTGTGGATTATGATGTCATGTTATGTTATCATGTATAGATAGGTGCTATTGACTGGTTTCTCTTGAGTGTGCAGGACTCTTGACAGATTGAGGATGCTGATGGCATCGATGGACCTTTTTGGACTACTGATTGAGTCAGGGAGTGGACTGTATATGGTTTGAGTGTTTCTGTTATTTCATACGTGTCATATAACTGGGTATATTATGATGTTGTTTATGGATCACTGACATGTTCGTTGATGGATGCAGGTTGACGATTTCTTGCTAATCAGACTCACATTTGGAGTAAAGGGGCCATGCATGACAACCATAGATATTGAGGGAGAGGTGTGGCAACAACCCTGCCACAACCTACTAGCACTCCCGCCGTGGATCAAACTGTAGGTTAACGATTACCTAGTTCGAGAGATCCATGATGTCATGAGGGTAGACTAAGACAGTCACTCACGAAGATTCTAAGGGGCGCGCAAATAAGGCAGGGTCCTTATTCCTTAGAGGTCCTTAGTCTCCCACAAGGTCACTTAACAGAGTATTGACTCCAAGGGCTTGACATCTACCAAAATCAGTCAAAAGGCGAGTGACACCCTTGGAGCATGTAGTGCGTATTGAAGGGAACGTCGCATAAATGAAACATGAATAAAGGCGAGTGGCACCCTTGGAGCATGTAGTATGTCTTGAAGGGCACATCGCGGTTTAACACTGGTGAGTCAATGAACCTAGGCACCTAGAAAACTAAGGGGGGATGAAGAAAAAACAATTTAAAAATTAGAGGAGAAAGATTATATCCAAAGAATTTAATTACTGGAAATGTGCAAAACTTGCTAATTTAGAACTTAGACCAAAAAAGGGAAACTTAAATATAAAAGGAATGTGGAACATAGAAGGGAATCTAGTCTAGAGAATTTTTCAATTTCGAACTCAACTAAGCTTTAAGAAAGGCGTCAGTCATCAAGGGAATGTGAGGGAATAAAGGGACATTGAGGAGCGTTTTTAGGAACGCTTTTAGGTGGGTGAGGGAAATTGGCAAATTAATTTAATTAATTAAATGGATTTCTGGTGCAACTAAGGGATTGGGTGAGAAGTGTACGGGGGAGAATATTCCTAATAAAAATTTAATAAAAATAATTAAATGTGCATTTTGGAAAATAGTCACTAAGAGAACTCTATAAAAGAAATGGTAACACGATGGGAATGGATCACGACTGGTATGCATAAGGTTATGCTACCTAATTTTTCTTCACTGATTTTTCTTGTGGGAGTTGGGATACCCAGCTCGGATAGAGAGTGGTAGCTTGACCTTGCGAGGCGAGCTGGGAGCTAGCTTTATTTGGTTTGTGTGTGTGGCCCCTTTGCGGCTCAGGGGGATAAGGGGGAAGAAGAGTACCCCTAGTGTTGGCTGGGAGGTACCCGTGAAGTCTCTCGATTAGAAAGTGAAGGAGGACGTGGTGCATAATTCTTCCGATGAGAGGGTCACCTTCAACAATTGATTTTCAGTCTACGGTAACTGGTAAGTCGATTTKTTATTTAATCTCTTAGTTGGAATTAATTCCAGTTGAAGGAGAAAACTTGTTCCTGAGCATCTATGCCAAATAGACTATTGTTGGGTTGATAGTGTAGAATTCACTCCAAAAACTGTTTTAAGAATGTATCTGTCCATATGTCCATTAAGCATCTTATGCRCATCAAGGTTGTTGCGCAAGATGGAAAGTGGAGGATCATCCTCTTATAATGACAATCTTCGGGTCACTGTGTTATATTGTTAAGTTGTATGGTTTTTTTCAGTGAATGTATGTGGTATGCTGAGACATGTGTGGAGTAGAATTTTAGTAGTGATACAATCTTACATTTGACATTATTCCTATTGGTACTTTAGCAAAGTGTATTGAGGACAATATTTTTAGTTTTTATATTTTGAAAATGAATCCTTATTTCCTTTAATGAATAAGAGTAGTACCCCTTGTACCCTAGCCTGCATTTTACCACTTGAAATGCTTGGTAGTTTCCAAGTCCTTTAACCCAAATGAAATCTGGGTTGTTACTGTGATTGAAAGGTGGAAGGTCACTTGGCCTTTCCTCTTACCAAGAAGGGACAATTAGTCGATGCTATGGCGTCCAACATGTATTTTTGAGTCTGTCTTAATACGTCCCCAAGACAACCTTCCGATGAAGGGAGGTGTTGAACAGAGTGGAGTACCCAACAATAACTCCTGCCCAAGTTATCCCCTGTAAATTGACGGTTCGAGTCTAGATGGGATAATGCTCAGTTTCCAAGGAGCGCCCAGTCCAGTTGAGCCTACCGTATGCAAGGTTGTACAGGTTATGGTAGATGTATTAGCACGGTCCCGCAGGCAGCTTGCGGTCTGCTTCCTTCCCTAAAAATTTCGTGCATGGTAGCCGACGGCCTGGGCGGACTCCGTCGTCTATGCCCTTTTTCTTTATTTCCTACGAATTTCCTATTTCAAAAATTGCCTTATTGTCCTCTCCTGAGCCGAGATTTCTCCAAATTAGTTGTCTCCTGCACACATTTTGTTTTTCTCAACGAATCTTCATCCTTCGCACACAGTGAATCTGATCTTTAATTCTTCCTGCATTTTTGGTTACACACGAGTTTACCCAACAAGTTTTATCTCTGCGTAGCAATTTGGTTCCATCTCTGCTCAACGATTTATTTTGTATCTCTGCGGTTGGGATCGATTCGCCCAGCTGAGCATACCTCTCTCTGTGTCTCCCCCTTTTTTTCTCTATTGCTAAACGTTGTTGTTCTCTCAGTGTCTTGAGAGCTGAGCTGCCCTAGGATTCGCCCAGATTGGAGCCCCATCCTGGCGGATTTGCTGGGTGTCCATCTATTTTTAACCAAGCGCCCTTCATTGCAGCACCATCTCTGCGATTTTCCTTTAAAAAGGGGTTGGGTATCCTTTATTGTAGATGCACCTTCCCTTCAATTTAGCTCTGTATTTTTGGTAGGGATTACCCAACGCATTTTGATTTGATTGGATTTCCTTTTGCGTTAAATAAGTTGATTACATTGTGTTTTATCTTATGTCTCAGTACGATGGTTAAGTCATTAAATTCTCTTGCACCGTGGAAATTTATTTGATGTTTGATTGTTGAAGGAACACTATTGCCCTTGATTATCATTGATGTGCTAATCTACTATGCCTTTTATGTTTATGCGTCGCTATCCTTCGTTGACGCATTGATTTCATTGTTATTTATATCAGTGATGAGTAAAGGGTGATGTTGTTACCTTGTGTCGTTGTTCATTTATGATGACGGTTGATTTATGTCCCTAGTAAATTATGGATGCGTCGATTGCAACATGATTGATTGCGATGATGTGTCATGTATAATTCATTCATTATGATGTCGTCGATTTGTGTTGCTATGATTTTATTGTGGACATTATTTTCCTAAGGCTCTTAAAAAAAATGACATGTTGTACGTCGTTTGGCTGTCGTAATGGCGGGGACGTTACATATGGTATCAAAGCGGGTTCAACCCTACGACTGTGGATTGTCATGCCTTCCACTGTATTAAACCCTTGATTAAAGACTCAACTCTCTTTAATTTTTTTTTTCCTATCCATGCGGTCATCCTGGTTAGAGGACGTCGTGGAGATAGATGACATGATAGTAAGGGCGGAGGTGCTATGCCTCCAGTAGCACCTGCGCCAGAGGGGTCCAACCCCTAAAGAGAAGAACAAGTCCTGAGCCTGAGCGGATTGTCGTGTGGGAAACAATTGGTATGGCAAGGTCCTTTCAGTGGATGTAAGAGGCCTTGATTAACTGTCTGGATAGAGATGAGGTCAGGCTGCCTGTACCCCCCGAGGTTCCGCAACGCGCCCTAGCCAACACTGGTAGCTTTCACAGAAAACTTGAGAGGGTTAAGTTCCCGAGTCCATGAGTGCCATGGACGGATCAGTTGCCGAGGCATGGCTGGAGAGCAAGGCGATGTGCTTCTTGCTTCGTGATTTCAACCTCTAACACGAAGGTCCGCATGGCGGTATTTAGCTAGGGGAGTGCTCTTCTATAGCGAAAGATGGTCCTACCTCATCTAAACATGGTCGTTGAAGCCATGTTATGGGAATGGTTCAAGGAACGGTTTCGGGAGAAGTATTTGTTAAAGGAATTCATTGAGCACCATCTCGATGAGTTCAATGCCTTACAACAGGGTGGTCGTATGGTGCCAGATTATAAGACCAGATTTATGGAGCTACTTCGGTACGCCTCACATCAGAATCAAGAAAAGCTGGAGATCAGGAGGTTGGTGATCAGCCTTAACTCCAACTTTCGTGCGAAGGTGAGGATATAAACGCCTCAAGTGTTGCATAACACATTCCAGTAGGTCTCATAGCTGAGAATAATTTGACCGTGGGAGTCAGGGCATGACTCCTACATGACTGTCTAGGATGACAACATACAGTGCACATAAGCATCATATGCCAACCAGACAAGACATCTTGGTATCAAGATACGTTTATAGAACCCTTGTTCACAACCCCACAATGATGGGTTCCTCAACAGAAAACCCCTACAGGGGACCACCGCCAACAACCATAGTTAGTCTTGTCAGTAGATTGGATCGAGATCTTAGGCTACTAGGCCAACAACTTCTACTTCTAGGCTAGGAGTACTGGACCAAAGAAGGGTGCTGGACATGTGGAGAGCCACATTACCAACAAAACTGTCTGATTGAGAGGACCAGAGCAACCATATCAACCAGACCCACTACAGTTGGATAATAGGGCAAGGCCCATCAGAATCTTGTAGCAGTGATTAATCTCCAAGCCAAGCACCAGTCCACTGTGCTCGAGGCGTCGAGTACCATTGCCAACCAAACTTTTTAGTTTTTGTTAGATCCCAGTGCTACAAAGAGATCTATTTCTAGCACCATGCTGAAGGGATTTAGGTAAAGACATTGAACCATATGAGTTTAGATTCATCGAAATGGCTTCGGGTGCCAACCAGATGGTTGATGAAAGGGGTATGAACTGTCACTTTAACTTGGGGATTAGGTAACAAGTCCACCCTACATCACGATCTTAAGATCTTATGACGACATGATCAATACAGACTGGTGGGACTCGCATGATGTGATACTCAATGGTAATATGAAGACATTGAGTTGGATTGATGATGAGGGATGGAGACGTGTGATTGTAGGAAGGAACCAAGGAGTTTCTCTAAGGTTCATCTCTTCCCTACAACTTCGGAAGAGCATGCGCAAGGGATGAAAAATATATGCGATCCTTGCGTTGAACGGAAAGGGCGTGGTGAATGAACTAGAAAACCTTCTAGTAGTACAAGAATTTGCGCCATGATTCCAAGAAGAATTACCAGGTACGCCGCCCAAAGCCAAAACGGAATTTACCATTGACTTAAAATATGGAATTAAATTGATAGCAGGAACACCTTATCGGATGTCGAACATGAGTTACAGGAGTTGAAAATGCAACTGAGGGAGTTGTTGGACCTAGGACTTTACGTCCAAGTGTGTCACCTTGGGGTGCACCTATTATTCTCATACAGAAGAGGGATGGGTCATGGAAGACTCTGTGTTGACTACCATGTTTGAACGAGGCAACATTCAGGAACCCGTATCTGTTGCCAAGTATAGACAATTTGTTTGATCAAATGAAAGGCGCGACAATGTATTCAATATTGATTGGAGATTAGGTTATCACCAGTTACGAATTAAAGAGGACTATATTCCTAATACCGCTTTCAAAATGCGGTTCAGACACTACGAGTTTACCGTTTGGCCATGGTGACGGACAAACTCCCCAGGGGTAATCTTGAGCTTGATGAAAGGGGTGTTCAGTGAATACTTGGACAAGTTTTTTCAAGTATTCATTGACGAACATTTGTGATTGGTACTACCGTGTTTACGAGAGAATGAATTATACGGGGAATTGTCGAAATTCTCTTTTTACCTATCAAGGAATAATTATCTAGGGCATGTTATCTCCGACGAAGGTATCATTTTCGATCCAACGAAGGTAGAGGCTATTAGGGAACGACCTGCATTGAATAACGACCAGAAGTATGTAACTTCATGGATTTAGCTGGATATTATCAACAATTCGTCGAGGGTTTTTCAAAGATAACAATCCGATTATGGAATTGCAAAAGAAGAACAAGAAGTCTGTGTGAACCGAGAAATGTGCAGAAGCATTTCAAAGGCTCAAGGAGATTTTGACGACAACGTCGATACTAAAAGTCCCTGACATGGACGAGGACTTCTTGGTGTGCATTGATGCATCCAAGGAAGGCTTAGGCAGAGTCTTGATGCAAGATGGTCGAGTTATCGCTTACACCTCAAGGAAGCTAAGAAGGATCGAGGATAACTACGCGATGCACATTTTGGAGTTATTATCTAGTGTGTATGCCATGAGAGTGGGGAGACACTACCTGATTAGACGAAAATTGAAACTAAAAATGGACCACTATGGTTTACAACACTTTTTACTCAAAGCGATTTGAACGTGCGACAAAAGGCGTTGGTCAGAAATTCTTAGCGAGTACGATTTCAAGATTACCTACATAAAGGGAACAATGAACAGAGTGGTTGATACATTGAGTCACAGACCACACATATTGTTGGTGATACCTCTTTAAGATGAAAGGTGATACCAAAAGACCAAGATGCTGGGCCCTATTCTTTTGGGCAGAGATATAGAGGACCGACGTCTAATATTAAATTCAATACTTATCTTAAAAGAACAATTTGAATCGAATCCCCCCCCTAACTAAGAAAAAAGTTGGGAGAAAACCAAATGCACAAAAAAGGGAAGAGGAGGAAAACAAGGAAAAGGTCTGGGCAAGAAAAACACTTTATATGGCCCCTTCAAGAACCCTATCTCTAGGAAGTAGAGTAGTTCCATCCCCTCCAAGGGAGGGAATTCAAAATCTTCAAAATGATTAAAATTACCTCCTAGAATTGCAGAGGCATGGGGAACCTAGACAACAGAAATCACGTTCGGGATTTGGTTAGGCAAGAGAAGCCCCAAATCCTCTTTCTCCAGAAGACAAAACTGAAGGAAGAGGATTTCATTCAGATAGGATGTCATATATGGTACTCTAGTAACAAATTGATAGTTAGGTCCAGTGGTGCTTCTGAAGGGATCAACACAATGTGGGATCTGATATTCTTCACCTTGGAAAATTGAAAAATCTCTCAACATTGGATTGTTACTTTGTTGTGGCATGTCTCTTCAGGTATTGCTTATCTTATATTTAATATTTATATGCCCATTTTTTCTTCAGGAAAAAATATTACTGGTCCTCCTTATTTCAACTCAAGGAAAGTCTCCCCACACCTAGACTGATTGTCGTTGGGGATTTCAACACCATCATTTCCTCGCATGAAAAAAGACGAGGCTCTCGGGTTAGAGACCCCTACAGAGAACAAATGGAGGATTTCATCTTTGACATGGATCTGAATGATGTTCAAATTTCTAAAAGAAAATTCACACGAAGTAACAGGCACCCAGGGGCTGGTTACATCTCTGCCAGGCTGGACATACTTATTATTGCTAGCTCTATTCTTGAGGATGATCTAATCCATTCCTCCTCGATCCTCCCCTGGGTTTTTTTGGATAATAGACCTATCTCCCTTTCCTTATATCCTCCAAAAAACCTTGGCCCCATTCCATTTCGTTTTAATCCCCTTTGGTTCCAACATCAAGACTTCATGGATTTGATCTCTTTGGATCCCTGCCCCCCCCATTCAAATCTGGGAGAAACATCTAAAGTTAATCAAACAAAATATCAAGGACTGGATTAAAATTCAGGCCTCCCAATATGATAATATGTCTCAAACATTCAACACTAAGTTGGAGGACATTAGTAGTAATATGGAAGAATATTCAATTACCAGGGACCTCCTCCAAGAGGAACGAAACACATTCCAAAAGTTGCAAAAATCCCTCTAAAATGAAGAATTGTAATGGAGACTAAAATCAAGGAGTATGTGGCTTAAATTTGGGGACAAGAAACTAAATTCTTCCACAGACAAGCTAAATCCCGTCTATGGAAGAATAGGGTGAAAGAGATAAAAAGTGAAGAGGGGGAAACTATTTTAGAGTTTGAGATTACAAAAAAAGATGCTAAAGAGCACTATGAAAATTTGTACATTGAAGATCATAACTATAACTTAGATGCGACTGAGGACCCACTCTCTAACATACCATCAATTGTCAGCCCTAGAGAAAATATTGTCCTGTCCATGCAAGTGTCTGAGAAATAATTTTGGGAATCCATCAGTCAAATGGAAGTAGACAAGGCAACAAGGCCCGATATGTTTTCTGCCCATTTTTACAAAAAATGTTGTCATATTATAAAACCATACCTCATCAGAATGGTTCATTTTACTCAAAAAGAAGCCAAGATTGGAGGAGCTTCAAACTCGAATTTCCTTTCCTTAGTCCCCAAAGAATCCAACCCTTCCTCCTTTTCCTGATTTAGGCCCATCTCCCTCCATAATGTTTCCTATAAAATCATCTCTAAAATCATTGCCAATAGATTAAATCCTCTCCTTATATCCCTTATCTCTTCTAACCAAGGAGGTTTTGTAAATAATCAAATGTTGGCCATAATCAAATAATAAATTTCTGTTGGCAGTGCTTCAAGATTTGGATTTGATGTTAGTCTAATCTCCTAGATTGCAACCTGTATTAAATATCCTTGGATAGCCTCATTAGTGAATGGAAGGCCCACAAGGTTCTTCAAATTATCGAGGGGTTTAAGGCAAGACTTCCCCCTCTCTCCTATTTTTATATCATAATGGCAGATGCTCTGAGAAGGAAACTTGAGAAGGAGAGAGTATCCAAAAACATTCAAGGGATCAAAATAGTCCACAGAGCTCGAAGACTGAATCACTCCTAGTTTCTCGACGATACTATTCTCGTTGGGGGAGATTCCATAATCATGGATAGAAGGTTCAAAGAGGTATGGGAGATCTTCACCAGTGCCTCTTGAGGTATGATTAACAATGAAAAAATCAAGTTGTATGCTCATGATTAACAATGAGATCTTCACCAGTGCCTCATGCATATTTTGCAATTTGACCATGAGAAGAATTGGAAGTCTATTAATTATTTGGGAATTCCTATCAGTCTTAAATCCCTTCCTTCTTACTCTTGGAATCTTATTCTGGAGACGATAAAAGGGAAATTTTCAACCTGGGGGTTACATTAGCTCAATCTGGCGAGCCAAAATATTTTGATTAAGTTTGTTCTCTTGACTCTACATGTTTTTCAATTTTCTACCCTACACCCCATTGTCAAACAAATAGGGGATAACACAAGAAATCATAAAATTTCCATGGCAAGGGGGGTGCTCTAATAACAAAATATTGCATCTAGTTCGATGGGAAGTTGTGCGAACTCCCCTCAGCAATGGAGGACTAGGAATTAAAGACCCTTGTATTTTCAATTTATCACTAGGAGATAAAATCTTGTGGATATTGGTCACGGGGAAAAAAGATTGGTGGAAAAAGGTTCTTCTCAACAAATATCTTTCTTAGGAGCGATTGTGAATTCTTGATGCTCCTACCACTAATCTGGTTGGTTCTCCTATTTGGAATCTATTTCAAGCTTCTTTTCCCCTTATCCAAATCCAAATTACACGGGTCCCAAGAAATGGCAAGAACATTTCTTTTCACTCAGACGAGATAGTTGGCAACCCACATCTACATCAAGACCCCAAGCTTGGTCCTATTATAAATTGGATGAAAGCGCAAGGAAAAAGTACTATGTTTGATATATTCGAATGAATTTTCTCTTCTGGTGCTTGGGTGGTCTAGTCCTTCGGCCCTCTCCCAGATCCCCTTCATGAGGTTGGTCTTCTCCTCCAATTTAAGCTCAAAGGATGTGCCCCAATTCACATTAGCAAATTAGATTCTAGAGGATGGGGTAATCATGGATATACATCTAAGAAGGGATATGATCACCTCCTAGCCTTTTCTAATCTTCCCTCACTTCATAAGAAGTGGAGAAACGTTTGGAGCGGAAAAGGGTTGCCAAAGGTGGATATTTTATGTTGGATGTTGGCCCACAACAAGCTGTTGACTAGGGAAAACCTTCAAAAGTGGGGCTTTTCGGGTCCCTTCGATGTGCATTATGTCAAAAGAATCAAGAAACTTCAGACCATCTCCTCTTTATGCATTGTCCCTTTACAAAGGAAGTATGGAAATATGCCTTAAAATATCTTTTCAACAGATTCAGATGGCCTCGCTCCCCTTCTAAGTGGGGAGCGACTAAGTGAACATGCACCTACTCAATTTGTTGTTTAGATTCGATAAAGTACAAAAATGGAGGATAACAAAGAGACTAATTTTGGAACATATCTAGAGTATGCTATGTGAGTATTTATATATATTTTTAATAAATTTATACAGTTTGATTTTAAGTTTAATATGTCAAACATCCATAAATATTTTATCCAATTTGTTGTAATTCTTTGTATATAATTATTGGTGTGTATATGGTTCAAATCCCACATGGAAAATTACCATGAATGTACTAGAATCTACAAAGGAAAACATGATCTGTGCCAAAGCATTAAAGTTGGTTTTCAATGTCATTTCGTTGTGTGGCGACTTCAACTTAGACCATACATGCCATTATAACATATATCACATGTAGGGATATTGATAAATATAATGTTGTATATCATGGCAAATATGAAATCAGTAGGCCTTACACATTCAACTATCCACCACATTTAACAGAGGATAAACGAAATATTGTCCAACATTTTATTCAAAATGGTTTTGATGTTATGATGATATGGAATAAAGTTCATCTCTAACATAGACCATGAATTTGGTGCATTATTCATAGGGATATCACAAGATACCTCGATGACAAGACTAGGTATATTAAACATTTATAATGATATAAAAAGGTTAAAATATGTGAAGGACCAAAGTGATCCAATGAATGTGGAATGTTGGTACAATGAGTGCCCCGAAAGGATTTTCTACCAAAAACAAGACGTTCAAAAAATCCACGGGGGCTTCACTTAGTGAACACTTGACACAACACGTTTGTTTGTGAAATATTAAAGAATACTCCTAATTTCACTAGATATTGAAAAATTGTCCCCAAAATCCTTTTGTTGGACCCCCCTCCCAATACATATTTACAATTTTAAAAACCCCTATTTTTAATAGATATCCTAGGTATCCATTCTTCATGGAATTTTTAATATCCCTTTTGATTTCTACCCCTAGTATAGAAACGTGTTGGAAATGTGTCTGCAAATCACAAAAATAATTCAAAACCCAACATAGAGATATCCCACTATAATAAGATAGCCTTGGGTTCAAGGGCTTGGTGCTATACTACTTTCACCTCTCTCTATTTTTTGTAAATACAAATGTATTACCTTAGATAATCAACAAACCAGTACAAATGTCAAAGATGGTAACTTGTTCTTCCATATAAATGGAAACCAGAACAAGTTGCAGTCTTGTGAAAGCATCCATGTCTATACTGAGATACATAAGTAGCTGGAAAAAAAAATAGAGCCTACCCAAAACTGTAGCTATAAATATTTTGAACATAGAGACAAAACATGAGCATAAAAATTAAACACTAGAAGAACCCGGATTCCCATCACCATTGGAGGGTTGAGGCCAAGATGGAGCAAATACATAAGGTGAAAACAGGTTGGACATCTGCTTTTGACAGGCTCACTTGAAAGATATTCAAAGAAGGAATCCAAACGACAACAGAGGATGGTCTGACGATGAAGCTGGTCAGCAACATCGCTTCTCAGGTCAAAGGTGAGCTGGAGTTGATCTTCTGAGAACTGCATTGGTGAGGCATTTCTGGCAAAAAATCTGCATTGGGGTGGATCTCAGTACTGGGGTGATCTTTATTCAGAACCTTGTCATCAAGCAAAGTAGGAAGAGTCTCTTACGTTATTGGGCAACTCCCCAAAACCAGGGTAGGGTCGACCTCTGCCTCTCGAGAGGAGTGGAGAAGAGAGGCATGTAAGTCTATGGCTGTTATCCAAAGAGAATCCGAAGGGGATTGGGGAGGCACTAGAGGGAATTATTCTTCTATGATAACCTGATTTCTTTCATCCCCCATCCAATTCTGATCAGTGAAGGGAGAATTCATCAAGGGCAAATCAATAAGGATTGGGCCAATGGAGGTGGGAGGAATTGGCATATAATAAGGACTCAGACGAAGCCGTCTAGACATGAAACTATAATAGGTTGAGACATGCTTTGGCTTACCCCTCTCATGTGGAATTTTGTTGGGAGGAAGATTAGAATGCTAGTACGGAAAGGGTGAGAAGAGAATAGAACCGTGAGCAATAAATATTCTAGTGAGGGGGGACGAAGCCACCCATGATTCCTTAACAAACAGAATGGAGTGGATGCCATGCCTTACCCCAATAAGTTGTCTAAATTTGTAATAGAAATCGCCATTAAATACGAGTTGAAATCATTTATTAGCCTCGTACCAGTCCTGTAACACTCCAACTCTCGCATCGAGCAGCTCATTAAGTCTCCCACGCTGCACAGTCGCACCACCATCCAAGTTGTGTAAATGCTATGCATCAGAAAGAGAAGACGGGGATGGACAGTGACATGGTGCATTTACTACCCTTGGCACATGATGTCCATCTGTCACCCCATCTAGGGCTTTCACCTCTCTCTTTAGTATAATACATGGTCATGTATTTTTTAAGAAAGGTGGTTTATTTAACTACAAAATCTCAAAGTAGAGAACCCTTCTACAAAAACTCGTTTTGCATCTCCATATGAAAAAACACATGAAATCACACTAGATTGATGGCTTTAACTTCTTACGACATAAACTTATAGTTGAAGAACCTTATGATTAACTTTATTAAAAACAAATTATGCTAAGTACCCAAACGGAAGACCACTGATTGTAGGACCCAAAAGCATTTTGGGTTCATGGATGAAAAAATACAAAAAATTGGGAGTGGAGGAGATCCCTATTTATAACCTATATGATGTAACCAATAAGGCATAAACGTTGAAATGTAACAAACTTCATACGCTGAGAGAATGGAAAGCGAAGAAGAGTATTCTAATTGTAAGTTATTCACAGTTCTCAAGTATAGTTTGTGAAAACAAAAAATATCAAATGACAAAATGTTGCCAACAAACTCTACTTTAGGGATTGGGACTGTTGGTTTTAGGTGAAGGGAATTGTTAGGATATTTAGATACTTAGGAGTTAGTAAAGATCAACTTGGTCTAATGTGTCGTTAGGTAAAAGTGTGTTTCCTATTGTGTTTTTTTAGTATGCATTTGTAGTTAGAAAATCTGACGGTCACAATATGTTCCCGACATAGAGTGATCTGATGGTTCATGTTCTCCTCAATCTTAACAACTACACTAATTTGTGGCTTAAAACCCGATTGGTCCATGATCTCTATTTAAAGATAATGTATGGCCATTTTTTGATGATCGATTGTGAGAAACTCTCTTGTAAAATCTCTCTGTAAATTTTTCTTTTGCATTAATAAATTGTTTCAAGTGGCCATGATGGTTGGGGCCTTGGATGTTTCCCCATAGGGGTTTTACCACGTGAAAATATTGGTGTGTTGATCTTTGATCTGGTTGTGTGAGTGGTGACTGAAGGTTTTCTTCCTTTGTTGGAATACCTATGTTGTCGAACATGGTATCAGAGCTCATTTGAAGACTCACTCCCATTGTAGATCGAGATCGTGAATCTGTGTTGCCTCATCGTTGGTTTATTACATTTGTGTACATTTATGGGTTGAGAGGACTATTCCATTGCATCTGTAGTGTTCATTTAAGTCAGGAACACTATTTGTTTCACTAGAAAAGGTTTCTGTTTGCCCAAGATACAACCATTTCAGTCAGATCTGGAGGTATAAAGCCCAAATATGCTCTTTTAAATTTTTGCAGAGTTATTATTTCAGTTTTATTTTGGTTTTGAATTTTTTGATTCCGGGTTGCTACTCTTTTAGATCTTCATATTCTCTTTGCGTTGTGCCTTGTGCGATCTCAGAAAATCAGAAACAAATCGGAAAGGGTTTTCCTATCTAAGTATGCTCTTTGTCGAGCACTCTATCCGATCTCGGTAAATTAGAAATAAAGGGAAACTTATATTTTCTGGGTAAATTAACCGAGATCTAACCCTTTTCGCCGTCGACAAATGCATTTTTTTCTTGTGTGAAAATAGTTTTTAATTAGTACACTCTCCAAGGTTGTCTTCAACAACAACAACAACAATCCTCCTTATAAACAATATAATATGTTTTGCATTAGTTCACTTGGTTAAAATTTACTTTACTTAGTAAGAGGTCTTGATTTCAAGTCTCTCTTTTGTTACATTTTTTTTAAAAAGATCATATGTTGCTTGTAAAGTGAATTTCACTTAAGTTATAAAAGTGAATCAATATTAAATAAAGTAACTTCATTTAAAAAGTGATTCTCACTTGTTCTATAAAAGTGGGACACTTCATAAGTAACTTATTTAAAAGTAAGCTTATAGGCACAGTTAGAAGGATTTTCACCACGTGGACCAACTTCTACTTGCCACGTGGATCTTTGGTTACCGTTTATGCCTTTTTTCAAAATGTCATAACTTTTACATCCGAAGTTCATTTTCAGTATCGTTTTTTTAAACAACCTAATTTTTCTAGATCTTTCCATCCAAACCATCAATTTCAATCTTAAAATTCATATTATCTGCATATTTAATATGGCTTCTTCCAGTGATATTTTTCTTACCAACACCAATTGCTTCCAATGGAAATCCCATATAGAGGATTTATTAAGAAGTAAATGATTGTACTGAATTACCATGGGGAAATAACTAGAACCTATTGTTGATGAAAACAAAATCAAATGGGAAAATATGAATAACGAAGCATGTGGACAGATTGGAATGTCCATCTCTCTTGATTTAAGGTTTCACCTTTAAGGAATTGATGACCCTGAAGAAGCTTGGGAAAAAATTGAATATGTGTTTGGTAAACACAATATTATTCGAGCCCACCAAAGAGAAAATCAGATAATGACTTTAATTCCAAATTTATTTTCTTGCATTGAAGACTATTTATCTAAATTCAAAACACTTAGAATTTTATGTGAAGAATGTAACATAAAAAACTAGAAGAAAAATGTTGCATATATATTATTCTTGCTAAGCTTGGTAGTGCATATTCAATGTTTGTATCTACCTTCTATGCCACCAGAGAAGCTCTAGGGACTTCTTATAAAAATCCATCTCGAGTCCTTTTGTGATGATTTGATTAGAGAGCAAGATAAGCTTGTGCAACTTTGAGTGATCAACACTATAGGTACCTCCAACAAATCCTTAGTGACCTAGCAGAAATATAAACCCAAGAATACCAAGAAGCAACATCCTCACCAAAACAACAAGGAAAGAAAGGGTCCCAAACCTACTCAATCAACTTCCACTCCTAATCGTGACAAAGGAGAAAAATCTAAAAATAAGAAGATTCACAGACATTGCAACTTTTGTGGGAAATATGGTCACGATGAGTCCAAATGTTTCAATAAGATGGTAGGTTTAGAACCAACAATGAAGAAACACAACATCAACATCGATTCTACTTATTCTTCTTCTTCTCATGGACATGCACTTTCTGCTTCTATTTTCTCCTTCAATGCAACTTCTACTTCTTCTTCTAATGAGTGGCTTATTGATTCTGGAGCATATTATCATATGGATAAGGATAAAGCCTTATTTTCTGCTCTAAATGAATGTAACGCCAAGAAAATACTTGTTTGTGATGACAAATCTCTTAGTGTTACGAGATCTGGAACAATTCAGGTAGATAATGGTTATTTCAATGATGTATTATGTGTTCCAAGTCTTTCCTGTAACCTTCTATCAATATATCAAATCACTCATTCAGGTGAAGGTAAAACCATAGAGTTTTCACCTCACCAAGTTGTAATCAAGGATCCAAAAGATTCTCAACATGTTCTTGCAATTGGAATTGTTGATTATACTACCAAGTTGTACAAGTTTGACAACTTTGGGTCATCATATTTTCCATCATTTTTTGTTGCTCATAGAGATGACTTGAGAAAACTTTGGCATGAGCAATTTGGTCTTCTAAAATATCGCTCATTGCAACAACTATGTAATCAACAGATGGTGACCGATCTTCCTCTTATTTCATGCAAATATGGTGTTTGTGCTGGTTGTGTTCTCGACAAACATCATTAGGAAAGTTTCAACAAATGTGCCTCTTGGCATGCCTTGACCCCTTTGCAGCTTGTTCATAGTGACTTGTGTGGTCCACTTTATTCTCCTTCTTTTTCTAGGTGCAATTATTTCTTAACTTTTATTGATGACTTTTCCAGACGCACTTGGGTTTACTTCTTAAAACTTAAGAGAATTTTTTTTGACAAGTTCTTGGCCTACAAGGCCCTTGTAGAAAAGGAATTTGGACATCAAATTCAAATATTAAGAACATATAATGGAGTAAAATATGTGAACAATCAATTTACAAGTTACTGCACTACACAAGGAATCCAAATGCAACACATTGTTCCGTATACACCACAACAAAATGGTGTTGTTGAAAGAAAGAACCACACTTTAAAAAAAATGGCTAATTGTATGATACAATCTAAGGGATTAAATCTAAAGTCTTGGGAAAAATCCATTAACTTTACAAATTACATAATAAATCACACTCCCACTAAAGCTCTTAAAAATATAACACCATAAGAAGCATGGTATAAAATTAAGCCATATGTACGTCACTTCCGTGTATTTGGCAGTGTAGCATGGGCTCACATTCTTGATGAGAAAAGGAAAGCATTGAAGCTTAAAAGTGAGAAGTGTATATTTGTTGATTATTCTGAAGATGTCAAAGGTTACAAACTTCCTCAACCACATTGTAATGAAATTATTATTAGAAGATATGTTAAATTTGATGAAAATCTCTTGGCCTACAAGCCTAATTCGACGTTTGTGCCTTCTTCTATTCCTATTCTGGTTTCTTCTTCTTCAGATGATGACAATGAGGGTGAAAATCCATCTCCTCCTACTCACCTTCCTCCAGATGATTCCATTGAACTTGAACATGCACCAACACCACTGCTTCATAGATGGGTATGTTCAACACAAGAAGCAATTGGTGATATTGTTGGTGATCCTTCAAATCAACGTCAAACACGTTCACAGTTCTAGCAAGCCTCTTCTCTTTTCTCTCAAGTTTCAAAGACTCATGATCCAGAGAAATTTTCATAAGCTTCAGGTCATCCAAATTGGGATACAACAATGAATGAAGAGTATTGTTCTTTAATGGAAAATGATACTTAGGATGTTGTACCTCTTCCAAAAGGAAGAAAACTTGTCATATGTAAATGGGTCTATAGAACTAAGTATGCATCGGATGGAAGTGTTGAAAGACACAAGGCTCAGTTAGTTGCCAAAGGATTTTCCCAAGTTGAAGGATTGACTATAATGAAACCCTTTCCCCTATATACAAAATGAATTCCATCTGCCTTATTCTTGCCCTTGCTGCCTCACATAAATGGGAGGTCCATCAAATGGATGTCAAATCCTCCTTCTTGCATGGATATTTGCAAGAAAAAATATACATGGAAAAACCTCCTAGCTATGTCCATAATGAATCTAGCCTTGTTTGTCTCTTTAATAAATCTATTTATGGTCTTAAACAAGATCCTCGAGCTTGGTATGCCAAAATGGACATCTTTCTTCTTGACACCGGATTTTCTAGATGTTATTATGATCCTAATGTATATACCAAGAAAGTAGGAATCCATCTCATAATCCTTGTTCTTTATGTTGATGACCTTATCCTCACTGGTAGTGACCCAAAACTTTTAAACCACATGAAAACTAGCCTTAAGAAGAAATTTGAAATGAAAAACTTAGGACATTTGCATTATTTCATTGGCCTCTAAGTTTTACAAACCAAGGAAGGAATTTTTCTTTCCCATTCTAAGTATGCTTGTGACCTTATTCTCCGCTTTCACATGGAATATTCAAAACCAACCCCTTCTCCCTTCCAGTCTGGAATCAAACTTGCTGCCACTTGTGCTTCTCCCAAAGTTGATGCCACTTTGTACTGTCAGTTAGTAGTAGCCTCTTATACTTGACTCATATTTGTGCTGATATTTCCTTTGTTGTTGGTCTTTTTTCCTGGTATATGAAAACACCCCATGAAATCCATTAGAAAGAAGCTAAAAGGATACTTCGGTATGTATGAGGTACAATTCAGTTCAAAATACATTACAGTTTAGGGGGGACTCCTTTATTGGTTGGTTTCACTGATTCAGATTGTGCCGACGACCCTGATGATCAAAAGTCTGATGCATGTTATGTATTCAACCTTGGTTCAAGACTTGTCACTTGGGCCTGTAAGAAACAACAAGATCGAGAAATGGTTAATGCAAGTCAAGAAGCCTTGTGGCTTCTAGATCCTTTCAGATTTTGGATTCCAGTAGTAGCATCTGACCATCATTTGGTGCAACAATCAGAGTACCATCAAGCTCACCAAATACCCAATTCAATACCAACACAACAAACACATCGAGCTACACATGCACTTCATCAAGAAACTCATTCATGATCGAGTTATTGAAGTGTTATTTTTCCCTAAAGAAGATCAAGTTTAAAACATTTTCACAAAGTCTCTTACAGAGGTGAAGTTTTCCAAACTTCGATCTATGTTAGGAGTTCATGAAGTTATCATTAAGGGGGAGTAGGATCTAATGCCTCCTTCCTTCTTCTATTGTGTCATCTTTGTAAACCCTTCAATCCTATACCAAGTTGTTCTTAAGGGGGGATGTTAGGATATTTAGACACTTAGGAGTTAGTTAATATCAACTTGGTCTAATGTGTCGTTAGGTAAAAGTGTGTTTCTTTAGTATGCATTTGTAGTAGGAAATCTGATGGTTGCGATATGTTCCTGACATAGAGTGATTCGACAGTTCATATTCTCCTCGATATTAATATCTGCAATGATATGTGTCTTAACACCCAATTGGTCCATGATCTCTATTTAAAGAGCATGGAGGGTCATTTTCCGATGACTGATTGTGAGAAACTCTCTTGTAAAATCTCTCTGTAAATTTTTCTTTTACATTGATGAATTGCTCCAAGTGGCCACGTTGGTTGGGGCCATGAATATTTCCCTTAGTGGTTTCACCACATGAACACATTGGTGTGTTGATCTTTGATCTAGTTGTGTGAGTGGTCACTGAAGGTGTTCATCCTCTGTTGGAATACATGTGTTTTTGAATAGGAATTTCTCTCGAAATAAGGACACCAACATACTCCATGCTCTTTTCCAAATACATACAAGGAAATGAATGTTATTGTGAGGCACCCTCTTTTAGAATAATTTTAAAGAGCTCTTGAAACTTTTAAGATTGGGTGAGGACTGATATTTTATATTTTAACTCTTTTCAAGCCTTCTTCAACTAGTTGACCAATATTATTATTGCAACTAAGAGGCATCCAAAATTAATGTATCACAATCAATATACGATGGAGAGAATCTTCTTTGAAGTGTTGGGTTATGTAGTGAAGAGTAGGAATGAAGAGGTTAAGATATCCACTATACACGATCCCCAAGAACTAACATCATTATTTTTTCATTAGTATAAATGATATGTACTCGAAGATTTTCTTGGACTTGTTTATTTCACCATTAAGTTGATCTAAATGATAAAAAAAGAGGAGCACTAGGAAACCTGCAACACTTTGTAAGAAACATAATGAGTAGAGATATAATGTCCGCAATAATCTGCATATATCCTTCACTTAAAGGAGAGAATCTACATATTCATATGTGACTGTTGAATACAAATTAATACCCAATTCTTGTTCCACAAAAACCAATATCTTGCCCTAAAAAATCCCACGCCATCCTATTTTCTACCATTGATAATAGTTGCAAGGTATCTCCAAGAGGCCTCTCACTCATTGCATATTTTATACTTAGGGTTCAATATCTTAAATTTATCATCATACATTAGTTCATGGCCCTTCAATCCTGAGTTTTATAATTCCGAAAATAGTTAAATATTAAAATCCCCAAAGTGCCCAACCCAAGGGATGAAAGTTTATTAGAAATAGGCATGGTTTCATTACATCTAAAGGTATCCAACTGCCTTAATGTTCAGACACATAACCATGTGCGATTGGCCACTCTTATATATGCCATAATTTTTTATGGTGAAAGGAGTTGAATAAACCTCTAAGGGTTTGTTTGGGGATTGTGGAAGTAGACATGCATATAAGCCCATGCAGATCATTACCATGAATATTGTAGGGATGACGACAATCTTGGATGCCTCTAGTCTTTGGATGAGTAATATACTTTCTCTAGTATGTATTTGTATGAACTTGTGTTTTGTTGCATGTCCCTTAAAACCAAGGCATGTAATATGTATATATTTGTATGTGTGTATTATAATTTATAATTTATAACCTTCACATACTTTATTGGGAAGACTTTAATTGAATGCACATACTTTAAAGTTATGTCTTTGAATCTTACAACATAAACAACATTCCATAGAGACATCTTCATCTTAACAACTAATACCATTGATTTCCAAAACATTGCGTATATTTGATAGTAAATGATTATGATACAGGTTTTAGACCACTGAAGAACAAGAATATGCTCTAGAAAAATTTGTAATGTAGTATTGAATAACTATTCAGTTAATGTAAGTTATGTCAGAGTAGGAAAATGGTTATCAAATGATACTTGTGTATTACATATATCTGCGACTCCAAAAAATGTGTCTAATGAGGCACTGAAATTTCAAACATTATTTATATTTCTCTACAAATCAAACTACAAAACTTTACATATAGCAATGAAAATCCTTCTCCTTACAATGGGCATTTTGAGAAACTAACACTATCAGGTTATGGGAACTTATGCTGCAATATGCAAGGATGTTATTTATTCATCAATTTGTTGGCACACTTACTTATATTGAGAGGGAAGCACCTGAATCTACAATCTAGGTGTCAGAAGAAGAATGTACAACTATGATGCAGGAGCATCTACACGTCATCAAGCGAGCCAGCGCGCACGGAGAAAGAACCTACAGCTGGACAGTGCCAACACACACGTTTTGAAATGCTTTGGAGACTGTTGCGCCGTCGTTTGGAGGAGGCATTCAAAGCAAGCGCAGTTGTATTGTATTAGCAGATAGGAAGGCATTTATTTGAATTAATGCTGTTAGATAGGAATTAACTGTGGATTAGACAGTTTTAGCTTTAGAGAGGGAAAACGGAGTATAGACACCCTCCC
>JASDQU010883109.1:35498-53068 GCA_032191745.1 Picea mariana
GCGGATCGGGATTCGGAGATTTCATGTTGCACTGAAGGTGCGCATAAAGATCCGCGAGTCCGCGAAACCCGACTTCCCGAGTTTTCAAAAGGGAAGGTTCCCGAGAAGACTGTGGGTGATAGAATTCCCGAGGAGGAGTTGGAAGAGCATCGGCTCTTCGGGCCGTGGAGTGAGAGGGTCCTGGTGGAGCGACCGCCTGCTGAGAGTGCGGTTGCCGTCAAACTACTAATGCATGAGGATTACATTTCTTAGGGGCTTGATACGCCGACTTCTTCTTGGTAGCCTCAGGAATGAAGTCCTCGAGATTGTTTTTCTGAAGATTTGTTTCCATTTTATCAATATGCTTCTTCATGCATGCAAATTATTGATGGTTCCCACGATTGTAGTAACCACACTTATTCCCTTGTTTGTTTTTTCCACCTTTGGAACCTGAGGTCATTTAAGGGTTTGAGTACCCTTTCTTCTTTGGCTCTGCGTGCGCATTTCCTTTTCCTTTTTGTTTGGATTTAGATTTTTGAGAGGTGTTTCCATCATGCATAGCAAGTGCACTTGCCTTGGGGCCCATGATTATGCCCATGTGAATGAGCTTATCATGCTCTTGTGTCAAAGCCTCAATAAATTTTGACAATGAAGGCATGGTCCAAGTTGATCCTACATTGAATCTGTTAGAATGAAATGTGGATACAAATACACTATATTCTGGTCCAAGTTTTTCCATGATAGAAAGAATAAATTGTTTTTTTTCTTTGTATTTTTCGATACCACAGTCTTTCAATTCGCAGAGGAGAGATTTAAATTTGGTGAAGAAATATTGGAGATTGTCAAAGTTCTTCGGATCCAAGGAGTTCAGTTATACTTTGAGAAAATGGCCTCTCATTTCATCCTTCTTTCCAAATATTCCAGCCAATGTGGTCCAAATCTCATTTGGTGTCTTGCATGCATAGATTTGAAACCATAGATCAGGAGAAATAAACATGCATAGGAGACCGTAGTCATCTTCCATGTTGTTGAAATACTTGGATTTTTTCACTGCTGAAGTGGGTTCTGCTTCTGTGGCCATGGCTATCCGATACAAGCCTTTACCCATGAGCATCTGGGTAATTCTTGGCTTCTAGTCAAAGTAGTTATATGGCGTTAGAATTGCAGATGCGGGAAATTCCATCTTTCTTGCTGCTTTGTTCCGTCTTCGGTACCTGTAAAAGAGTGTTGGTGAAGATCCTTGCTAGCAGTTTTTGGGCTATGATACCACGTAGATTTTTTGAGATACTTGCACATAAAATCTAGCTAACAATGAAGCATACACAACATGCAATGGTGTGAAGAGAAGAGACAAAAATTGACGAAAGAATGAAAGGATTTCTATTAACCGAATGAGAGAAAATGATACAATACAAGTGTTATAATATGTATCACACAACTAACTCACCATAGTATTCAAATAATGCGCATTAGGAGTGTTCTAGAGATATTTGACACACACTGGCAGTCACTAGAGTCAACTCCACCTAGTCCAAGTTAACTAGCCATGCGGTCGTCAGTTAACTAGCCAAACCCGAGTGAAATGAGGAGGGGATCACTCACACAGGTGGAATGTGCCTTAATGGTGATGATTATAATATTAGCATGCAACACTTGGTGATATTACCAAAGTTGACATGCAACAATTCACTTAACTACTCTATCTGAACGTCAACTTAGAGTTAACTGGAGGGTATGTGGCCCCCTTGTCTTGGGAAGAATATCCTCAACGAGAGGAGAATATCTCAAACTAAGGGATCCTCAACATAGCCAAATAAACATAGGAAAATAAAATGAAAGGAAAATCCTAGGTGTGTGTAATATCTCCAACAAATCTAAATGTTGTTTTAAAACGTTTTTCTAGTAAAAAGATAGATATTTTACACTATGAAGCAAAAGTTGGAAAAATGTGACCACAACCATCTAAATATTATTTATAAAAAAAATTCTAGTGAAAAAATAATTATTTTACATTATGAAGTATAAATTAACAAATAATAATAATGATGACAATGACCATACATTGAGACTAACATTGGTATATTGAACCTTAACGAAGAAAAAACACTTATTATGTTATTTTGTGTTGTTTCTAAGTTTAAATATTTTAGAAATAATATTAACAAAGTTACTTTAATTTTATGGATTAACACATTAAAATTATCACTTATATAAACATTAGTGATATTGAATTTCATAAATGCACATATACGAAAGAAAAATAATGAGTTCATATACATAAACAATTTTGTATATAAGCATTTATACAAAATACAAATAATGTGTGCATATATGGAAACACTGTTGCATATACACATTTTGGTTTCTGTAAATGTGCATATATGGAAGTAGGCTTCTATAAATTCACATATACGGAAGCCTACTTCTGTATATATGCATTTGTGGATTGTTAATTGAGTTTAGTTTGGGTGGTTGGAAGGAATGATTGTTAATATCCTCCCCACCCAGGTTCAATTCCCATAAGTGACATGTTGAACTCTTAATGAATATATTTTTGTTATGGTTTCAAGCCCTATTGTTGACAAGATTTGTGCCTTGAATATTCTAGGGTTTACCCTAGATACCATCCTTGAAATGAAGGGAATTACTTGGGGGTTTTCTCTAGGCAGTGTAACCTAGAAAAATAAAATAAAATGTGTGAATTTATGAAATCCAAAATGCGCATATACATAAGAACTTATGTATATGTGCATTCATGGAAGTCAAATAAGCATTTACATATTATATGCACATTTTGGCTTCTTCCATAAATAAGCATATATAGAAGCACTTCATTATATGCACATTTTGACTTCTTCCATAATTGCACATATATGAAAGTGCTTCTATAGATGCACATTTAGATAAGCTAATATCACTAACACTTATATGCACATTTATGAAAGCAAGCTTCACTGTATGCACATTATTTGGATTTTATATGTGCACATTTATGGAATCCAAATAATGCACATATACAAAATCTTGCTTTAATATATGCACATTTTGAATTCTTCCATAGATGTGCATATGCAAAAACGCTTCCACATATATTCATTTATGGAAACCAATATCACTGATATCTTATATGTGCATTTACATAAGTATATGCTCATTATTTAGTTTTTGTATATGCACATATATGGAATCCAAATAAATAATGCACATATACAAAATCTTGCATCCATATATGTGCATTGATGGAAGCCAAAATGCGCATATACAGGTTGTGCTTATGTATATGCACATTTTTGGCTTCCATAAATGTGCATATAAGTAGTATATGCACACTTTTTACTTTTGTGTATGCACAAGAAAAATAATATGCATATACAGAAGCATGCTTCTATATATGCATATTATTTTTCTTGTGCATACACCCTAAATGCATATATATGGAAGCCAAAATGTACATATGTGTATGCACATGATTTGTCTTCCATATATTGCATTCACATAAACAAAATGTATATTTATGACACTTCTGTATATGCACATATACAAAAGTGCCTCCATATATGCACATTAGTTGGCTTGCATATATTACGTTCATAGAAGCCAAATGCAGATTTACAAAAGCATACTTTGCATATATGGAAACCTACTTTTGTATACATGCATTTACAAAATCCAAAATACCAACATATAGAAATACTTTTGTATATGCGCATTTGGCCTATTTCTGTAGATGCATATTTGGCTTCTTTCATATATACACATATAGGAAAGCCAAAAAGTGCACATATACGAAAGTCTACTTCCATATATGTGCATTTTTGTAAGCACTTTCATATATGCACATTATTTGGCTTATGTATATCCATGTTTGGCTTTCGTAAATGATCATATATTGTAAGACAAATAATGCACATATATAGAAAATTGCTTCCATATATATGAATATATGTGCATTTACGGAAGCCAAAATGCACATATAAGGAAGCACTTATGTATATGCACTTTGGTTTTTGTAAATTCTCATATACAGAAGCCTATGTGAAAGCACTATGCACATTTGGTTTCTGTATATGTGCATTTGGCTTCCGTATATGTGCATATGTGGAAGCCTTTATGGAAACAATTATGTATATGCACATTTGGCTTATGTGAATGTGCATATATGGAAGCCTACTTCTATATATGCACATTTATGGAAGTCTAATTCCATAAATGCGCATTTATGGAAGCATTTCCATAAAGAATTCCATATATGTGCATATATGGAATCCAAATGCACATATACAAAAACTAAATGTGCATATATGGAAGCCAAATACTATGCATATACATAATCATATATGTGCATTTTGACTTATGTTCATGGAAGTCAAATGCACATTTATAAAAACATATATGCATACATATAAGCCAAATGTGCATTTATGGAAACTTGCTTCTGTAAATGCGCATTTCACTTCCGTGAATGTGCATGTACGAAATCCTACTTTCCTCTATGCGCATTTACAAAAACCAAAATGCGCATATACAAATATATCTTTTGGTTGCATCAACCAATCAAATAAGTTGTAGCTAGTATGCATTTTTCTGAGGAAATGTACTCGTGAAAAACCCTTCGAATACTTCCATGTGTTCCATGGATGGTAAGCAAGGTAAACCGTCGGCCCTAATTACGGGGCCTCACCCCAAGGGAATCAAGAGAGTCGAACTCGTGACCAACAACAAGAATGGTAAACTCACTTATGACTCTAGACCAATTAACTTGACCCTCGAAGTTAATTGATATGCATTTATGGTTCGAGTTTTCCCTTTTTAAGTTTACATGTACATTTCTTCTTTACATAGGTATATAATATTGTTGAGAAACATATATACCCTTGGAAGGAGTAGCCATTGATGATATTTTGAAGAAATACAAGATGAAGCCAAAATCTAAAGGGGAAACTTATTAGTCCCTGCCTAAAGGCAGTAGGGACTATTGTAAACATATTTTTCTTTTTCAATAGTTTTACACACAAACCAAGGTGCATGAGCCTAAGTTTTAGGCTTTAATGTCATCAAACACATTTTCCCAGTCTATAAAATACTTACACCACTTTTTTCTAACCAATATGAAGATTTGAGGCCTTATTTGGCCTCATATCGAGACAAGGCACGATTTATATGAAATGTTTTGGCTTCAAACTTAGAAAATGGTTAATATATTTTGACAGAGTTACAATGAGGTAAGTTAATGCTAGATTTGATTTTAACATTAATTCACTAGCATTAAATGTTTTTGCATGATTATCCTTGTTTATGGTATAGTCATGGTATAGCGTTTTGTTAAGTGTCGGCCATGCAAAATTCGTGTCCAACAACGGGACTCCCAATCCCATGCAAAATTCATGTCGAGTCGTTGGCCTCCCAGTCCCATGCAAAATTCACCCACTGATCAAGACTATGTCAAGGCCTCGATTCCACTGATTCCTCGATTAGTGTGAGTTTGATTTGATGGAGATGCTACGGGTGTTGGACACACCTACTGTTGGGGCTCAGAAATGTCCTATTTCCATCCACCTTTCCCTTCATCATTCTTCACATTTCATCGCCCCATTAACCTTTCATGACATCATTTCCATAAATATACATGGGTTTCACCTTATTGTTCACCACTTTATTCATTTTAGTATTTAAAAGGAATTTGTGATTAAATATTAGAAAATCAATATGTTTTCATATATATCTCAAATATGTGTGAGCTTTGTAATGTGTAGGAATATGTGAAGGATTAATTCAAAGGACTTCTTGAATACTTCCTCCACCATTTTAATATTTGAGGAGTTAATTCAAGCCCATTCCAAGGATAAGATCATGGATATTTGGTTGGAATATCTTATCCAAGATATATGAGAGATATGTGTGAGGATTTGAAGGGATTATATTTTGTAATAATAGGAAATAGGTTGAGAGAAAAGTGGAACTGTAATAATGAGATGGTTATATTATCTTCAAGTCTCTCATGTATAAAAGAGAGTGCTCTCTCTTCATGAGAATTCAATTAGGATGTAATTAGAGTTATTTGAGTAGTCATTAATGGTAGTCATTAGGATTCGAAAGAGAAAGGGATTCTTAGATTTGATTCATGGTTTTGGTTTTCATGCTTTCATTATTCTGTTATGAAGATTGATTTGATTATTGAATGTAAGATTTCTTCATTAGTGAGAGCTCTCATGTGTTGTTGTGCCATTCAACTCTTCACTTGTTATATCTTCTCTTCATTCATGTAGTTCTCCATTTCTAGATTAATTTCCTTCATGCAATTTCTCATTCCTAGATTAATTTCATTTACACAACTAGATTAATTCAATTCCAAGTCGTGTGTTAGATTAACGATTCAATTTCAGTCATGTGTTAGATTAATGATTCTATTTCAGTCGCGTGTTAGACTAATGATTCAATTTCAGTCATAGCTTAAACATTCGATTAGATTAGTCTCGCTTCAATCTTGCATATACTTTGTGTGTGCTTCGTCAATTTACAAACCCCGGGTTGAAAAATTAGATAGTTGGGAAAGTACTACAACTCAATTAATACAACATTATTTTGTCCCAATATAACGACTGTCGTTCCCTTGTCACGATTGTTGTTCGTTTGAACAGAACGATTGCTGTTCCTTTTGTTACGATTGCTGTTCCTTTTGCTGTTCATTTGAACGGAACGATTGCTGTTCCTTTTGTTACGATTACTGTCCCTTTGCAGGGGTCACATCTCTGGAGGACGGGTATTGAAAACGGAAGGTAAGTAGGTGACAAGTAAAACGCTTGTGCCAACACCTACCTTTGGATGATGCATAAAGGTTGTATTTTAGGACATCTTTAGAGCCCAACATTTTGGCGCAGTTGTCGGGGAAGCGCGATGGAATGAGGTATTAGTTTCTTTTTCATTTTAATTCATGCAAGTGTGATCTAAATGTGTTGGTAAGGGGTCATAGAATCTTATGATAGGAGGTTCCTCATGTTCTCCCTACCAACTAGGTAGAAGTAATTTCAATTTTTGCAAGACTAGTTTCAATTTCTGCAAGTGTGATCTAGATATGTTGGTAAGGGGACATAGAAGCTCGTGAGAGGAGACTCCTCATGTTCTCCCTACCAACTAGGTAGAAGTAATTTCAATTTCTGCAAATTTCAATTCACACAAAAGTAGTTTTAATTTTTATGATCTACATGTGTTGAGGGTCATAGAATCTCGTGAGAGGAGACTCCTCACTCTCCCTTCCAACTATTAGGAATGTTTTAATTTCCGCAACTGTGAAGAGTAATTTTTTTTTTCCGTTTCAGTAAGAGTGATTTTACTCAAGTTTTTTTCATTTAGATTTCAGTTTTGGGTGCTGTAAGAATCATTTTTTGTTAACATGATTTAACAATGAATTTAAGCTTAGAACAACTTACGTAGATCCTAGCAAAAGTCGGGGTCTCCTCTTCTATGAAAGAGGAGATCTTGACAACAACCGAAAACTTATTCACTTCTCCCGAGGCGAACGAAGAATCAACATACGAAGAACCTTGCATGTTTAATGAAGAATCATTAGGTGCGCAAGAGGGAGAGGAGGACATCGAGGAGCTGCAACATGATTTGAGTAAGACAAATTACACATACGAAAGCCTGATTGAACGCTGGTTTCAAGAAAGTACTAGGTTAGATTCATTTAGTTTTTCTTTTTCTTTTTTTAATTTACAGTTTCAATCGCAAATTTCACACATTCATACATATTCCCGACTGTCAATTGCTAAATTAAAAGATAAAATTTTTTTGTTACTGTTGCGTGCATGGCTACATTGGTTTTTTGATTACACGTAACTAATTTTTCATTTCTAATTAGTGTAGTGTAGGTAGGGTTTTATTTTCAAGTCTTTTTTTTGCTAGAATAAGTATGCTCTCCTCCGCGCTTCGTGCGATCGTGAGGATCAGAAAGTAGGGTGACTATGAAGTTTCAAGAATGATAAATTGTTGACAATGAAAAATGCCCAATCCAATTGTCTGTCTTCAATTTCAAATTATATATCTCCATTTGCTAAACAAATTTATTTCTTTAATTGTTTAAATTTCTCTTTTAAATCTAGGAATAATACAAAATTAAAACAAAAAATAAAAAAAAATGTTGCTGCCTTAAACTAGTTTTCTAATTTCATTTATTTTTATTTTTCTATTTTTTAATTTAGAATGCAAAGAAAAACAAAATCTTTAAAATAAAATAAAATAGATTAAAAATAATAAAAATAAAAAAATGCAGAAATTGAACTGAAGATATCTCACAAGCTGGGATCTGGGTTCTTATCTTTTTTGGACAAGAAGTGCATTATGTTATGATACAAAAACCTAGTAAATTTCAGGACAACTTAGTACACGGTTTTTGAGAAAATCAATATAGTCACCTTCAACCATTTATCTTATATATCGAGATGTGTGTATCAGATGGTTCTGATTTTTGGCGTGCAGATGTATTGGGACCATAGGAACCTTCCCACAAAAATTCAGCCAAACCCAGTACACAGTTTTTGAGAAAATCAACATCATCACTTCTAACCATTTCTCTTATATCTCGGGATCCGTGCATCGGATGGATCTGATTTTTTTCGTGCAGAAGTATCGGGACCATAGGAGCCTGCCCACAAAATTCCAGCCAAATCCAATTTATAGTTTGTGAGAAAATCGTCTCTAAATTTTGTTGTAGCAGCCTGCAACAAAAACAATAATAATAAAAAAAAATCAAATGCAATATCACAGTGATAAGAACTGGGCGTAATAGATCCAATTTTATGGGCGGAGGTTATGGGGTCAAACCCCATCAACACCACTCTTTATGCCATATTTCCAATGATTTAATGCACTTTCAACGATTTAATGATCTGTTATGCGTTTTGTTGGAGTCTCCCATGGTTTTAGCATCCGTGACGGCGTGCATGCTCCTTCAAAGACCTGTGATCAGAAAAATATGGAGTAATTCGGGTACCTCCGTGCAGCAATGATATGTTGAATTGTCAAAGCATGAAAGTAGATCCATATCATGAACTTCTCATATCGAGCTGGAGCATTCATGGTGCCTTGTTGGCGCAGGTATATGAAGTTAACATGCATTGTTTGTTTTATTTGTTTTTTATTATTATTGGTTTGTTTTATTATAAAACAATTATAATCACAAAAAAATAAATTTGTTTGTTTATTATAAACAATTTTCTTTTTTTAATAAAAACATATATTGTTTGTTTAATTATAAACAATTTTTTTTTTATAATAAAAATAAAATAAAATAAAATAAAATAAAAACAACAACAAAACATATATTGTTTGTTTTTATTTATTTTGTTTTATTATAAACAAAAAAATAATATAAAAAAAATAATGTAATAAAATTAGGTCAAACATAAAAAATAATAATAATAAAAAATTAACAAATAACCAAGAAAAAAAAAATTCATAAAAGATAAAAACAAATTATAAAAATAAATAAAAAACAACAAAAAACAAAGAAAATTGCAAATAGACTTCTTTTAAATTCCTGAAAACAATATGGAAACATGTTTTTTCGATTTTACGCTAAGAAAGCAATCAACGATGAAATAAGCACGCGCGCAATGCCTACGATAAGAGGTATAAAACCGCATTTTATTTATTTTTACTTTGTCGCATTTGTCCTTCTTTCTGCATATTATATTTTCGAACATCTGACAAGTTTTCATATAGGATTTGTACTAAGTTTTTTCAGGTGTGCGACCGATCACATCTTGTTGCTGAAGTGATTTTCAAAAATCACAAAAACTTTTGAAAAAGACATGTCTTATTGACTGCTTGAAGGACCTGATTCTCGTCTTACACATCATGGCATTTGCAGTTACATAGAAACCTTTTCATAAACCCATTTGCGTCATAAATGTCTTCCTCCATTTCTCCTTCAAAGCAGATTGTTCATCCCTGTGTTGAAGTCCATCTTCCATTGAATTATCCTTCATGACTTCTCACACACCTATCTTTTTGAGCCGCATACCTCTCTTTATCTTTTTCAGTTCGGTTTTCCTTGTCAATAAAACTATCCAACTCCCTTTCCATGACTACATTACCTTGCCATGCACATTGTTACTACTGAGATCTTTTCATTTATAGTCCTACCACTCTTTTTATCAGAACTCGCGTTGACTAATGTGGGATTTCTTAAGGCCCACCTTTCAACAAGTCTTGCCCCATCGACCTCAACACCTTATCTGGGATATAGACTAGAGTCCATTTTGAGTACCTGGAGGCTTGCATGCCTTAATGGCAAGTTCTCTCGCTGACAATCATGGGAATATATCAATGTCCCTTGATCGTTAGATCTTGCAAGTGGCTCGACATCATCTCATTCATTCGCACTTTGCAAGATGTACTTGGGTACCTTGGAACTCATTGACATCAATGATGAGTTGTCTCGCATTGGTTAACGACATTCATCATTGGTTGGTAATCCAATGACTTATTTTCATGCTCGACATCGACACATTCATTCACATGATTGGAATTGTACCATCAAGTTTAGCAATAGGTGAAGACTATACACTTTTCATGACTCTATCAGTAGTTACAACAGCATGACATCATCCATATGAGAGTATCACATTTCAACTTTCATACTTTATCTTTTCCATGATTCATTCAACAACAGTTCAGATTCCTCCACTTCACATTCTCTGATCTAGCCGACAATAGTCACAGCTACAACAACAATCACTTTTCACATGATCATGCAGCAATGACATCTTCCATACTCCAATAGCCACATCAACCATATTCCTATTGCATAGTTCATCAACATTTTGGGTAATTGGAGGTATGTTATTTTCTAAACTTTAATCATGTAATTCCTCAACTGCTAGCAATGAATAATTTGGAAAATTCCCTCACCCGGTTCCCTTTCCTTTTCACTTCTATGACTTATGCCACGTTGCATGAGGACATGCAACAAGTTAAGTTGGGGGGTAGGGGACTTTATTCACTATCATCACTCCACTTTTCCACTACCATCATTCCATTTTTCGTCTCATTTACCATTTATGAACATTTCTTTTCCAACGACACTCTGTTGCACTTTTCTTCATAAGCATTGTTATACATATTGGCATGATTCAGACATATACAAAAAAAAAGGGCTTTCTTATACTCAGTGATTTTTCCTTATGCACATTGATAGCATATATTTTCCAGTAAAAATATGGGAAAATTATTATCATAACAGCAAGAGAACAAATAACGAAATGAATGTTGTTAACACAAGAAACAACATTCTTTATATTCATGGTTGTCACACAAGAACCAACCATAAGAAAATGTCAGTTGTTACTCATGTAAATCCCATCCTGGAAACATTCATTGTCATCACTCAAAGCCAACATTTAGATGCCAAAATTTCTTGAGAAGATCCATGCATGGTTGCATGAGGACGTGCAACAAGTTAAGTTGGGGGGTATGTTGGGGCTCAGAAATGTCCTATTTCCATCCACATTTCCCTTCATCATTCTTCACATTTCATCGCCCCATTAACCTTTCATGACATCATTTCCATAAATATACTTGGGTTTCACCTTATTGTTCTCCACTTTATTCATTTTAGTATTTAAAAGGAATTTGTGATTAAATGTTAGAAAATCAACATGTTTTCATATATATCTCAAATATGTGTGAGCTTTGTAATGTGTAGGAATATGTGAAGGATTAATTCAAAGGACTTCTCGAATACTTGCTCCACCATTTTAATATTTGAGGAGATAATTCAAGCCCATTTCAAGGAGAAGATCATGGAGATTTGGTTGGAATATCTTATCCAAGATATATGAGAGATATGTGTGAGGATTTTAAGGGATTATATTTTGTAATAATGGGAAATAGGTTGAGAGAAAAGTGGATCTGTAATAATGAGATGATTATTTTATCTTAAAGGCTCTCATGTATGAAAGAGAGTGCTCTCACTTCATGAGAATTCAATTAGGATGTAATTAGAGTTATTTGAGTAGTCATTAATGGTAGTCATTAGGATTCGAAAGAGAAAGAGATTCTTAGATTTGATTCATGGTTTTGGTTTTCATGCTTTCATTATTCTATTATGAAGATTGATTTGATTATTGAATGTAAGATTGTTTCATTGGTGAGAGCTCTCATGTGTTGTTGTGCCATTCAACTCTTCTTTTGTTGTATCTTCTCTTCATTCATTTAGTTCTCCATTTCTAGATTAATTTCCTTCACGCAATTTCTCATTCCTAGATTAATTTCATTTACACAACTAGATTAATTCAATTCCAAGTCATGTGTTAGATTAATGATTCAATTTCAGTCGTGTGTTAGATTAATGATTCTATTTCAGTCGTGTTTTAGATTAATGATTCAATTTCAGTCATAGCTTAAACATTCGATTAGATTAGATTCACTTCAATCTTGTATATACTTTGCATGTGCTTCGTTAGTTTATGAGCCCCGGGTTGACAAATTAGATAGTTGGACAAGTACTACAACTCAATTAATACAACATTATTTTGGCCCAATATAACGACTGTCGTTCCCTTGTCACGATTGTTGTTCCTTTTGCTGTTCATGTGAACGGAACGATTGTTGTTCCTTTTATTACGATTGATGTCCCTTTGCAGGGGTCGCATCTCTGGAGAATGGGTATTGAAAACGGAAGGTAAGTAGGTGACAAGTAAAATGCTTGTGCCAGCGCCTACCTTTGGATGATGCATAAAGGTTATATTTTACGACATCTTTAGAGCCCAACATTTTGGCGTAGTTGGCGGGGAAGCACGATGGATTGATGTAATAGTTTATTTTTCATTATAATTCATGCAAGTGTGATCTAAATGTGTTGGTAAGGGGTCATATAATCTTGTGACAGGAGACTCCTTATGTTCTCCCTACCAACTAGGTAGAAGTAATTTCAATTTTTGCGAGATTAGTTTCAATTTCTGCAAGATTAGTTTCAATTTCTGCAAGTGTGAACTAGATATGTTGGTAAGGGGTCATAGAAGCTTGTGAGAGGAGACTCATGTTCTCCCTACCAACTAGGTAGAAGTAATTTCAATTTCTGCAAATTTCAATTCACGCAAAAGTAGTTTTAATTTTTATGATCTACATGTGTTGAGGGTCATAGAATCTCGTGAGAGGAGACTCCTCACTGTCCCTTCCAACTATCAAGAACGTTTTAATTTCCGCAACTGTGAAGAGTAATTTTTTTTTCCGTTTCAGTAAGAGTGTTTTTATTCAAGTTTTTTTCATTTAGATTTCAGTTTTGGGTGCTGTAAGAATCATTTTTTGTTAACATGATTTAACAATGAATTTAAGCTTGGAACAACTTACACAAATCCTAGAAAAAGTCGGGGTCTCCTCTTCTCTGGAAGAGGAGATCTTGACAACAACCGAAAACTTATTCACTCCTCGCGAGGCGAACGAAGAATCAACATACGAAGAACCTTGCATGTTTAATGAAGAATCATTAGGTGCGCAAGAGGGCGAGGAGGACATTGAGGAGCTGCAACATGATCTAAGTAAGACAAATTACACATACGAAAGCCTAATCGAATGCTGGTTTCAAGCAAGTACTAGGTTAGATTCATTTAGTTTTTCTTTTTCTTTTTTTAATTTACAGTTTCAACCGCGAATTTCACACATTCATACATATTCCCGACTGTCAATTGCTAAATTGAAAGATAACTTTTTTTTGTTACTGTTGCGTGCATGACTACATTGGTTGTTTGATTACACACAACTAATTTCTCATTTCTAATTAGTGTAGTGTAGGTAGGGTTTTATTTTCAAGTCCTTTTTTTTCTAGAATAAGTATGCTCTCCTCCGCGCTTCGTGTGATCGCGAGGATCAGAAAGTAGGGTGACTATGAAGTTTCAGGAATGATAAATTGTTGACAATGAAAAATGCCCAATCCAATTGTTCATCTTCAATTTCAAATTATATATCTCCATTTATAAATTTATTTCTTTAATTGTTTAATTTTCTCTTTTAAATCTAGGAATAATACAAAATTAAAACAAAAATTAAAAAAATGTTGCTGCCTTAAACTAGTTTTCTAATTTCATTTATTTTTATTTTTCTATTTTTTAATTTAGAATTCAAATAAAAACAAAATCTTTAAAATAAAATAAATTAAATTAAAAATAATAAAAATAAAAAAATGCAGAAATTGAACTAAAGATATCTCACAAACTGAGATCTGGGTTCTTATGATTTTTGGACAGGAAGTGCATTATGTTATGATACAAAACCCCAGTAAATTTCAGGACAACTTAGTACATGGTTTTCGAGAAAATTAATATAGTCACCTTCAACCATTTCTCTTATATCTCGAGATCTGTGTATTAGATGGCTCTGAGTTTTGGTGTGCAGATGTATTGGGACCATAGGAACCTTCCCACAAAAATTCAGCCAAACCCAATACAAAGTTTTTGAGAAAATCAACATCATCACTTCCAGCCATTTCTCTTATATCTCGGGATCCGTGCATCAGATGGCTCTGATTTTTGGCGTGCAAAAGTATTGGGACCATAGGAGCCTGCCCAAAAAATTCCAGCCGAATCCAATTTACAATTTGTGAGAAAATCCTCTCTGAAGTTTGTTGTAGTAGCCTGCAACAAAAACAATAATAATAAAAAAAAATCAAATGCAATATCACAGTAATAAGAACTGGGCGTAATAGATCCAATTTTATGGGCGGAGGTTATGGGGTCAAACCCCATCCACGCCACTCTTTATGCCATATTTCCAATGATTTAATGCACTTTCAGTGATTTAATGATCTATTATGCGTTTTGTTGGAGTCTCCCATGGTTTTAGCATCTGTGATCACGTGCATGCTCCTTCAAAGACCTACGATCAGAAAAATATGGAGTAATTCGGGTACCTCCGTGCAACAATGATACGTTGAATTGTCAAAGCAGGAAAGTAGATCCATATCACAAACTTCTCATATCGAGCTGGAGCATTCATGGTGGCTTGCTAGCGCAGGTATATGAAGTTAACATGCATTGTTTGTTTTGTTTTATCATTTTTGTTTTATTTGTTTTTTATTATTATTGGTTTGTTTTATTATAAAAAAATTATAATCACAAAAAAATAATTTTGTTTGTTTATTATAAACAATTTTCTTTTTTTAATACAAACATATATTGTTTGTTTAATTATAAACAATTTTTTTTTTAATATTAAAAATAAAATAAAATAAAATAAAAACAACAACAAAACATATATTGTTTGTTTTTATTTATTTTGTTTTATTATAAACAAAAAAATCATATAAAAAAAATAATGTAATAAAATTAGGTCAAACATAAAAAATAATAATAATAAAAAATAACAAATAACAAATAAATAAATTAAATCGTAAAAGATAAAAACAAATTATAAAAAAAAAAAACAACAACAAAAAAACAAATAAAATTACAAATAGACTTCTTTTAAATTCCTGAAAACAATATGGAAACATGTTTTTTCGATTTTACACTAAGCAAGCAATCAACGATGAAATAAACGCGCGCGCAATGCCCACGACAAGAGGTATAAAACCTCATTTTATTTATTTTTACTTTGTCGCATTTGTCCTTCTTTCTGCATAATATATTTTCGAACATCTGACAAGTTTTCATGCAGGATTTGTACTAAGTGTTTTCAGGTGTGCGACCGATCGCATCTTGTTGCTGAAGTGACTTTCAAAAATCACAAAAACTTTTGAAAAAGACATGTCTTATTGACTGCTTGAAGGAGCTGATTCTTGTCTTACACATCATGGCATTTGTAGTTACATAGAAACCTTTTCATAAACCCATTTGCGTCATAAATGTCTTTCTCCATTTCTCCTTCAAAGCAGATTGTTCATCCCTGTGTTGAAGTCCATCTTCCATTGAATTATCCTTCATGACTTCGCACACACCTATCTTTCTGAGTCGCATACCTCTCTTTAGATTTTTCAATTTAGTTTTCCTTGTCAATAAAACTATCCAGCTCCCTTTCCGTGACTACTTTCCTTTCCATGCACACTGTTACTACTGATATCTTTTCATTTATAGTCCTACCACCTTTCAACAAGTCTTGCCCCATTGACCTCAACACCTTATTTGGGATATAGACTAGAGTCCATTTTGAGTACCTGTAGGCTTGCATGCCTTAATGACAAGTTTTCTCACTAACAATCATGGGAATATATCAATGTCCCTTGATCATTAGATCTTGCAAGTGGCTTGACATAAACTCATTCATTCGCACTTTGCAAGATGTACTCGGGTACCTTGGAACTCATTGACATCAATGATGAGTTGCCTCGCATTGGTTAATGACATTCATCATTGGTCGGTAATCCAATGACTTCTTTTCATGCTCGACATCAACACATTCATTCACATGATTGAAATTGTACCATCAAGTTTAGAAACAGGTGAAGACTATACACTTTTCATGACTCTATCAGCAATTACAACATCATGACCTCATCCATATGAGAGTATCACATTTCCACTTTCATACTTTCTCTTTTCCATGATTCATTCAACAACAGTTCAGATTCCTCCACTTCACATTCTCTGATCCAGCAGACAACAGTCGCAGCTACAACAACAATCACTTTTCACATTATCCTATAGCAGTGACATCTTCCATACTCCAGCAGCTGCATCAACCATATTCCTATTGCATAGTTCGTCAACATTTTGGGTAAGTGGAGGTATGTTATTTTCTAAACTTTAATCATGTAATTCCTCAACTGCTAGCAATGAATAATTTGGAAAATTCCCTCACCCAGTCCCCTTTCCTTTTCACTTCTATGACTTATGCAAGTTGGGGGGTAGGGGACTTTATTCACTATCATCACTCCACTTTTCCACTACCATCATTCCATTTTTCGTCTCATTTACCATTTATGAACATTTATTTTCCAATGATACTCTGTTGCACTTTGCTTCATAAGTATTGTTATACATATTGGCATGATTCACACATATACAAAAAAAGGGATTTCTTATACTCAGTGATGTTTTCCTTATGCACATTGATAGCATATATTTTCCAGTAAGAATATGGGCAAATTATTATCATAACAACAAGAGAACAAATAACGAAATGAATGTTGTTAACACAAGAACCAACATTCTTTATATTCATGGTTGTCACACAAGAACAAACCATAAGAAAATGTTAGCTGTTACTCATGTAAATCCCATTCTGGAAACATTCATTATCATCACTCAAAGCCAACATTCAGATGCCAAAATTTCTTGAGAAGATCCATGCATGGTTGCATGAGGACATGCAACAAGTTAAGTTGGGGGGTATGTTGGGGCTCAGAAATTTCCTATTTCCATCCACCTTTCCCTTCATCATTCTTCACATTTCATTGCCCCATTAACCTTTCATGACATCATTACCATAAATATACTTGGGTTTCACCTTATTGTTCTCCACTTTATTCATTTTAGTATTTAAAAGGAATTTGTGATTAAATGTTAGAAAATCAACATGTTTTCATATATATCTCAAATATGTGTGAGCTTTGTAATGTGTAGGAATATGTGAATGATTAATTCAAAGGACTTCTCGAA
>JASDQU010883110.1:1334-17038 GCA_032191745.1 Picea mariana
ATGGTTGCAAGTCCTCTTCAAAGAAGGTCGATATCATACATTTGGGTTTGAAGGGAAACGTAAGATAACCCCTAATGAAATACTTGTTTGGGGATATAATCCATGAGGAAATTATGAATATCGTATGTGGATGATAAGTAGGAAGGAAATGTACAATACATGATAATACATGTGCCATAGGTTCATATGTAATAATGGTTTCATAGTATATGGAATAGTTTGGACTCAGTACCAAGGATGAGCAAAGGCACTTGAAGACATAGTGTTATGTCAAGAATACCTGATAATATGATCAAAAACCAAGAATGAATAATGTTAAGGTATGAGTTTGGGTGAAACTATGAAGGCTTGTGAATCCACTACAAGAAATCTTTGTATGATAATCAGAGTGATCAATAGGATCATAGCTTGATATTAAAGTATTATGAATGTGGCAGTGGAGGTCCATTCAATATAAAAGAAGTTAATGTAAATAGAAGCGGTATATTGTGGGAAGAACTATTATAAAAGAATAGACATGTCAAAATGTTATCCTTATAATAGAGAAAGATAAAGTGTATACTTGGAGATAAGGGCATCATGTTCAAGGACCAACTCTACAATTTTGGGGGTGGCACCTCCATTACTATTATCAAGGTGTTGTAGTGGAAGTATGGTAAGAATGTCGAAACATCAAGGGTGAAGTATTGATGGAGCAAGCAATCTAAAGGAGGATAGAATATGTCTAAAAGTGATGCATCATGTGAAAAATAGACATAGAATTATACAACCATACATCTAATGAAAGGTACCTCTAAGTGGATGCCAAGTGATTTGGAGTTTATGAAAACACTCAAAGAGTTTATGAAAACACTCAAAGTGATTCAGAGAGTTAAAATTGAATTAGTTTGATCCAGTAAAGTAAACGGGTGTTAAATACCCGAGGTTAAAAAGTGAGCATGGATGGATATGTAATTTAGTCATATATGTGTTGGGTTAGAGGGATCCAAGTAATATATGAGTGTTGAAGATTAAATAACAACATAATGTTTGGCTGAAAATTTAAAAGTGACCAAGAGAAGATTAGCAATAAGGGATTAAAATCGAGGTTTTACACATGGCATGGCATGGCTTGGAAAGGCATGGAAATGGAATGGAAAAATAAATGGTATGGAAATGGAATTCCATGGAATGACTTAGTAGGGCATGAAAATGGGATGGAATCAACATGTTTGTGAGATTGGGTTTGGGAGGGTCCTTTGTCTCCTTGTGTGCTCTAAACCAAAAATTCAGTAGGAGTCTGAAATAAACTCTCATGGATGGTGAAGGGAAAAGAATAATGGTTTCAAGTATCCTTGGAGGAATTTTGGTAGCATAGAATTACTTTATATGCTGCGTCATGAAATGTAACCTCAAAACCTTTATTCATAGGTGGAAACTGATACCCATTCGAAGATCTAGTTTCCATGTGAACTCTCTCATTATATTGATAAAAATCAATAATTTTAGTGGACAACTTGGAAGAATTAATAAATTTTATTAATAATTGATGGGTTTAACAAAATTTACATATACCCACTACCTAACATAAAAAAAGATGAGTCTATTAATGATTCATTGATTCATATTTTTGGAATTTATGAAGGGTTACACATAAATGAAATGATTTTATATATGTCAGGCATAGAAAGAGGGGAATAACTTGTGTGACCAAGAAAATGGTAAAATTATGGATTGAATCAACTAAAAAACTAACAACTATGCTTCTCAAAGGAATGCCAAGGGAATACTAGGGTCAAGCCTTTGTCCTAGGGAGACTAGGAATAATAGGACTTATACCTACAGGAGAAAAGAAATATGTTTATCATATATCTTTGGTAAGAGAAGAAGTTAGGGTTTTGTGAAATTTTAAAACACTAGTGCTACCTAATGTGTTTGCTATTGAGAAGATAGAGGGAGCTGATCTTGTACAAGTGTGGGATACAAATGTAGGTTCCAAAAAGGAMTTACCATTGTGTAAGATACCCTGTTGATGAACTATAATKGAGTGARCTATTGGATAATGTTATATTATGGCTTCCATCACTAGGGTTTGAAGAGATCGACTTATAACAACTCCTGATYAGATATTGGTAAATGCATGTACTTCATATTCTAAATATATATGAAGTGTTTGGGTGGTCCAAATGTTGTGTACTTGCATAATTGAATTTTAGCTTATGTAATGTTCATAATTGAGTAATTATATTACTATTTATGGAGGTTAATTTGACATAACATTGAGCTGAGATTGTTAAGTGATTTACAATTATGTAGAAGATAAATGACAAAATTTATTTCTATAATAAATTATTGTAATATGCCATTTTTAGATCACAACATTTTCAAGTGACCATTATTTGAGTGTAGATTTTCATTGGAATTAGATGGATATAATTCAATAGGTAGTCCATGCATTGTTGGTTGTGAGTTATAATATGGATATCCACAACATTCATGCAAATATTTCAAAAGCAATGATATATCGATGATGTAGAGATACATGATTGATTAGCAAGCAATGTTACTTCTGAACCATTAATTATTTATGGATTGAGCACTTAGCAATATTTTCCATCATAATATATTCCTTAATGTGTAATGCAAGTATTTATAATCAAATTAGAAAAAAAATGAAGGGATTAATACACATAAATTCATACACTTTGTAATTCATATATTCATCAACATAAAATCTAGAAACAATGATATTCATAAAAAACGTGTCATGAAATGTGTGTGTGTGTGTGTTTATATATATATCTAAGATTGTCTAAAATGTTCATTTTTTACAAAATGGAAACTCGTGCCCAATATACAAAGCGACAACAAGTGCCCTAACATAAAAAAACATCCATATGGTGGCTGAAAACACACAGTTGCAACACTCAGGACAACACAAACCCATACAAATGAGCCAAAAAAAATTCATAACTAGAGTGAAGTCAAGAATGGACAAAAGAGATATACCTGTCAATCGAAAACCTTAAGACGAGAAGCAACTGAGCGGTTTTACCCTGCTGAAAATCCGGAGCGTGAACACAACAACCAGGTCAAAGGATAGTCCGATGAGGGTGGCCGCCAACGGGAAGGGTAAATTTGATGTGCATTAAATGCACGTTGCCTCCACCCCTATCTCATATACTCCACATTACATGCCAACGAGCCTTCCATTAACACCATTAATCAACCAATGCATCGATAGTATCAACACATTTAAACCATAGAATAATCCAAGTCTACATAATAATTCAACCATTGCATTCACTTTGCCAAATGCTCCACCCATGTTTACATTCCCGATATAAATCAAATAAATCGCTCGACCACTACTCAATCTAAATGATAATGTGTAGCATCATCATCAAATAGAGTGATCAACATTTAACCGAAACATAGCATAATCACCATAAAAAATTGCAAAGCCATTATTTCCATAAGCCACCAAGGAGTATAACATATGCATATCAATTACCGGTTGCATCAATCAACACATAACCCATGTATTACCACTTGCCAATAATGTGCCACAAAAATTTCCACGATATGCATACAAAAAAAGTGTAATCAAACAATGTTTATGGCCATTTCCTTGTAACTAAGGTTAACAATAACCAACAATTAGTTATGCATGTAGTATTGCAGGACTAGGTTCCTTTGTACTCATTGTAATACCTTGCCTTATTTAAAACTGCCCTTAATGTAACTTTACTAGTATGTTGTTATGCAGGTGTAGTAGGAACAATCGCCATTAATGAATAGAAGGTTGTAGTCACATGAAGGAATATCATCATGAAAGATCAACTCATATCAATAACAACAACATTATCATCAACCATGTAAACCTTTGTCGCACATCATCATAACATTGAAAATGAACAGATCTGATCTTCAAAAATTCAAGGGGGTCCCACCTACTAGCATTATTTAGTCTTATATAAAAATAGGCTTTAGCAACACTTTGCAGGCGAAACTACGTTGACATTTTCAATCGTCAACAGACTGGCGACTCTAGAGGGGAATTTTCTTTCAACAGATTAGAACTCAAAACTCATGGTTTCATTGACCAAGAATAGTCATCTCAAGAATATGTAACTCGAATGATTATGCAACAAGGGGAAGTGAGCAGATTTAATGAAATATGACCGAGAATTTGGGAATAACTCCTGAAAAATGTTAGGTGTGAGGGGTGTTACCACTGTATGCATAATCATTTGCCTGTAATATGATCTCAGATTGAAATGGGGGATGTAGGGATTTTCTCTTAATATCTCGATGGATGAATAAATGGAAAGAAAAAGCGGGAAAAAACCAAGTCTTTATATGACAAGAGTAAAAAAAATAAAAATATACCAATTTCCAAGGGTCTTTTAGAGACGACATCATAAGAACTGTGTAAGCTTGATTGTTATAGACTAACAATGCTTGCAGGAGTGTTAATGTGGAAAAAATGATGCAACATCCTAATTCAAGCACTCTAAAAGATGATAAAGACCAAAAAACCAACAGAAATAACAATGCATAAATCAAAATAGCAGCAGTAAAGATAGAGCCATTCAGAAAGAAAAAAATAATTCAACTCAAGAAGTACAAATCAAAGTGTTGTAAAGTGGGAAAAGAGCACAAAATTGGGAAGCAGAGTTAAACTACTAGTATACAGAAGAATACCATTGGAAAAATATCTTCACACTGGCCCCTCACAATATTTCAAACGAGGACTGCTAATGGTGTGGGAAAACCATTGTTTCTGTAATCCCTTTAAAATTTCTAAGTTAGTGTCCAAGACAAAAGTAATCCTAAAATGGCCTAACACTTGAAGTCCTGATGTAGCTATCAACCCTTTGACAGATACGATTAAGTCATCAAGATAAGCATGGAGACTGACTAATTTGTCGACATTTGTGTGTTTAGGCTTTCTCAAGGCAATACTTGTATGAAATAAGACAGAGGGAAGACAATTGTAATACATAGTATCGTGATTAGTAGTGAAAGTGGTTTTGTGATAATTTTCCCCTTCCACCTTGATTTTAATGTAACCAAAGAAACCATCTGTTGTGGGGTATTCTACCCTACGGACTAATAAGCTAGGGCTCTAAACTTATATGCAGATCATGACCCTTAAGATTTAACTTTTAACCTCCTACCCAAAATCTCAACCCTTTTTCAAGCAAACATGGGAAGAATCGACTCACCTTTTTAATGATGATTGAAGTAGATCCTCCGTTAAGCCTTCTATTTCCTTGCTACTGCTGCCCCTTCTACAAAGCTTCCTGCAATCAAGGTAAGACTATACATGCATACTACTAATTTACTAGAGGGTTAGAAATAACACATAAATCAAATAACATAGATGAGATTCATGAACTTGGGACGGGAAAAGCATTATTTTCATTAGTCTCAAAATGAATCACTTACAATGAGTTCTGAGACTGGCCACCATTCCTCGATCCTGATCCTGGGCTCCTCCTCTTCTTTTGTCCTCCAACTGCTGCAATATGAAGTTCTCCTGAAGCTTAAGGCAAAGGTAAAGGGTGGGGACAATAATAGGCTTGGCAATTTTGGCAGAGATTCTTTGCTATCCTTTTTCCTCCTTTGATTAGTACCCCTACCCCTCCTTTTATAGGCTAGGAAGAGCTAGGGTTTTAGGCGAACTCTCGGCCATGCATGGCGAAGAGTTTCAGTTAACTGACAAAAAGCCTCGTGTCTCGGCAGAAACTTCCCTGATTTTTTGCTTTGTTAGGTACTCGTGGGCTGTTTTGGGCTAGCCCGTGGATGCCCGCGTGCAGTAAAAGGACAGCAAGCAGATGCCCGTGCCCAGTGAGAAGTTAGGGCGCGGGTTGCTTGTTTTAAGTGGTTTTTTGAGGAATTACTCAGCATGGCTTTGGCTAGGAAGAGGCATGAGTTGGCCTGATGCCAGGTAAACCTGTATGGTGCATTTTAGGGTTATAACACCATCAAGTAAGGGCTCCAAGTATAACTCTACAATCTGTTGCTGAAACATTTCCATATTGAGAGGAGGGAAAATATTTCTTATAATTTCTTTCCTGAAAGTTAAAAGACTAGTGCAGGTCCTAAAATTATCAGGGATCTTCGAAGCAGGTTCCCACATTGAAACCCCTTCATGGTGGGTTGAAAAAAACATTTCAGTTCGAAAGAAATCTCCCAACTCCCTTCGAAAGGTTTCTTTTAGTGCAGAGTTAATGAGTTTCTATATTTTTCTAGTTGTTTTCATAGTATGCTGAACAATACCTGGATCAAAACCATGGAGATCCACATTAAACTAAGCAAAAAAAAAATTAATACCACCAAATAACCCGACTGACCTCATCTTTCTTCCTGTTTTTCTTTGATTCCTCCAACACCCAAGGAAAATAAGCTCTCAAGGAGAGTGAAGACTTCAAGAATTTTGTTATTTTCTATAGATATAATCTCCTCAAGCTTGAGAGGTTCATTTTGAATGGCAACACAACTGCTTCCATTGTTAGGGATGACCTTTCAGGGTTCTTCATTCTCATAAATGTATGAACGATGTAGAGACTGAAAAGCGCAATCAGGCCAGTGAGGCAAGAGATGATGAGTAGGAGAGGCTACAAAGACAACTAATCAATCAGCTATAGAATTCAACTCCTTCCTAACATGAGTGATGTTAAAATATAGGATATTCAATACAAGTTCCCAAACAAGTTGGAATATTGTTCCATCAGCTTCTTCCTAGGAGAGTATGTATTACATATCAGGTTTACAATAATCTCAGAATCTCCGAAAACTGAAAGGTGACCACAACCAATATTAAGGGCATTCTCAATTCCTAACAACAAAGCTTCGAACTCACTGACATCGTTTGAGAAAGAAAACTCCAACCTGTATGACAGATTATGAATCTTTCCTACAGGGGAAACCAAGATAACACCAACCCCATTACCCTCATTTGAATGTGAACCATCAAAGTGCATACGCCACAATTCATCATATAAATCAATTCTTTCTAGAGGAATGTCCTCCTCTTTAGCGAATATGGAATACACTCCTAGGTCTTCTTCGATATACTTTACGCCATATTGTGGAACATTCTCTATGTAGGGTGAAATCCTTCCTTCTCTAAGGACTATGATATTCTTTCCATTCTGAAGAACGGATAAATGTGTCCCATCGAGCGAGAGGTATCCATCTGTTAGGGCTTGCTAATCCCTCCCCAAGACAATTGAGTAATTTCTTATAGGCATATTGATTACCTGAATGTTGAGCATTGTCCTTATCTCAAGATGAGCGCATAAAACCAAGGTTACATCCTTAATCTTTCCTATGGTTGTTTGTTGTAGACTATTATAGGAGAGCATGCTTATGGCATTTTCGTTGGTACAAGACAAGCGTAGTTATTCCATAATAATCTTTGACATCACACTTGGGCCCGAACCACCATCAATGAGGCAACAATGGGCAATTTTATCCATGATATTTACTAAAATAAAGAAAGGGAGGTTTTTTATAGGGTATCTAAAATTATGTACACCTAATTTATTTAGATAAGAATCCTCTTCATCTACCTCTTTAGAAATATTGGCTACAACAAAATATTTTCCTTCCATGAATTGTTTCAGATGCATCTATTGTTCAGGGATGACAACCATGTCTAAGAGGGTTGCATCTGCCTTAATGTTGGCCAATTGATTCAGGATATTGTATTTGGAAGAGGGGGGAGAGGGAATGATTCTTTGTCTCTCGGGAATTTTAGGAGCTTGGCGCGCAACAACGGTTTAGGATAAACTTGGTCTAGAATAACTGCGAGGGGGGTCAAATTTGCCTTTTGGGGCATAGGCTTTATTCCTAGTGTTTATGACCATCACATCTTCTGGATCAGCAAAATCTAGGACAACTATAGTTGCTTCTGGTCTTTTACCAAATATCTTGTCTTTGACACTCTTCTTTACCTCATATGTGGTTTCTTCATGGTGTTCCTCGCAAAAGTTACACCAACTCCGAGGCAGGATACCCTTCGACTGAAAATTATTTTCAACCATACTTATAAAAGTAGGGGAAAAAGAGGATGAAGCTCCGGGGGTGAGAGGGTTGACAATACCTTTCTGCTCAAAATATGTCATACGGTTGTTCATATCTTGTACCAGCAGTAAGAGAGAGGACATATATGTCTGTCTAACTGATTCCGCCTGGGGTAGACCAATTCGTTCAAGATGTTCCTCATACTCTGAGCAAGTGTGCAGAGTGGAACTGATATTATCAATGGTCTTTTCTTCAAGCTTGTGAAGGTAAGGAGAAGGTAATGCATTGTAATAATGCATGAAGGTGTCTTGGTTATGAGGGCGGATAAGTTCATGGATGTGATTATATAGCTTGGTGAAACGCAAGTTGAAAGACTTGATGGTCTCACCATATTTGTAAGTGACGTTATTATACTCCCTTAACTTCTTAGCAGGGCTTTTAGATTGCCCATAAGTGGATCAGAACCAATAAATTAACTCCTCCCAAGTAGACAGGATATTAGGAGGAAGGTCAAAAAAATTGGCTGCAACCTTTCCTTCCAAGGAATTGATGAACAAGCGCATGCAAGTGTCATTGTCGTTATCCCCTATATTATGACAAGCATTCAAAAATGCCACTAGGTGTTCTTTAGTACTGACAATGTTATTTCCCAAAAACTTAGGCAAATTCTCTTTAAAATTCGGATGCAGGCGAGTAGCAGGTGCTAGGTTAAGAAGAGAGGACACATGCCATGGTGTGGTCATGGAATCTTCTTCAAACTAAAAAATACCATACTTTTTAATGGCTTTGGTGGGGTTTGTAGTAGATTGGACTGGGATATGGTGGCTATACAAGATACAAATCACTAATGAAGATGAATATTGGGAATATGGAGCACTTCCAGTGCCACGAGAGCCACAACTAGATGCCATTCTGTGGATGATAGATGAGGGGAAGAAAGACAAGCTAGATGAATCGACTAAGGTTCTCCTTAGAGCACTTTGTTGGGAGATAACACAACATTTCTCCTTCATATTTCAACAATAGGATTGATTTCAAGTGACAAGCCTCTTCTTCTTATAGAAGCATGAGAATCTAAGGACATGAAAGAAAGGCCAAAACTAAAGAAACAAAAGGTTATTGCTGATTTTTGGGCTGCCTATGTCTATCTTCCAATTGTTCTTGGACACTAATATATCTTTCAATTGCTGCCCAATAATGGTTAAGCTCAGCACAGGTCCTAGCAGTGTCTAAAATAGTATGAAATAGGTTCAAAGCAATGCTGGTCTGGTCTTCGAGACCAGGCTCAATATTGGGCTTCCTTGCGACATGAAAAATCATTAATAGAAAACAATCCAAGAATTAAAAAAAAAAGAAAAAAAGATATCGAAGATCTCCCCAGTATGGTCGCCAAATAAATGTTGAGGAAAAGATATGAATAGATCTTACTCAAGCATTTTCAGACTTTACTTGGATAAATTAAAGTAGATGGGAATATCACCTGACATTTATAGCCAACAAAAATATGAATCCTAACTCACAAGTATTAATTACAAGTGCTTAGGATAGTTTTTTATCAACAAAAAGATTGTTGGAAATTCACTTTTTATGTATTTTTCTGAAAATATGAGTTGCTGAAAATAAATATAAGAACATAAGTAAAGAAACCAAGATCATAATCAAGATAGATGATACATAAAGAAATCCTTTATTTCATTCCAATTCATCAAAGAGTCATTGTCTTTACAAAAATTCACACATAAATCTTGGCCCAAAGTCAAACTTAGAAATCCTCGATGGAACATACAAAAGGACCTCTGAAAGAAAACCAAAAATGAACTCTAAAAGATGGATCATCTTGCCATAGGTTGCTACCCACTCAACTCTGCACAATATCCTTTATCAGTCATGAAAATTAATTCACAAACAAACAAGCCTACACAGACTATCAAAGATAGATCAACACCTTTGAAGAACAAGTGTCTGATTGATTTGATTCAGCCATGAATATTATTGTCTACAATAAGACCCCGCTATCACAAAAGGGAATTAGGCTATGATGAATACATGAATGAATGAAAACTGAACTATCTCAATATAAACTCAAAGAGAAAACCTTAGCATGCTTTTTGCTTCTATCCTCCTCTTGTTCCTCCCCTTAGTTCAACTTTTAACAATTTAGAATTGGTTAGAGTGGTCAAACTAACTTATTAGTTAAGATAACATAAGACCTTAACTAAATTTAGTTAAGGAAGGGGGGAAAAGTATTAACAATAATAGGCTCATAATTAAATAATAACTAATAGGTGGGACCCCCTTGTGACTCCCCTAGTGATAACAATCATCACATCATAACATAATCCATTTGTTAAGCAAACACACCCCTTGTACCTCCCTTCAAAACATATTTTCTTTGACAATTTTAGCTCATAAAACTTGAAAATAATTCAGATTAATACTTATATCTCTAAAATAAAACAKGTTKTCCAAAATAAAACATGATGTCCAAAATCCATGGAGTCCACTGTTGTAAAACAATAAATAACATGAAAATTAAAACCCATATTTTYCAGTCTATGAAGCAACCCTTCCTTGGTTGTTGTTGTCACCTCCTAATTCCCCTAAAATCGCCTTGGGMTGGGTAGAGACTTTAGGCTTTATCTCACTAATTACATGGGAAAAATCATCCCTCAGATGCATCTGTGAAGACATGGATTTGTCAAAGTCATAAGAGGGTGAGGAAGGGGCAGCGATGGCTTTTACTTTATCTAAAKCATGGTGGGMTTCAGTCTTCAATCTCTTGATGGTGTGGGAACATTTCACTCGAGAATGGTTAGAAGTAGCTTGGACAATGGGGTTTAAAGGTGGAGGAGTAGGCAAAGATAAGTTTGGCCAACCACGTTGTTGGGAGACTGTTAGGTGGAAAATCTCCTGCCACCCATCATTTTCTGGGACTTCAGGATGTAAAGAGACATGAGAAGGCATTGGTATACTGGGGRCTTGAGGGGCTTGGAAGGGAGGCCTTTCAGGCCTCAGTTGGACTATTCTCTTTCCAATCCAATTAAAGAATCCAGAATGGAACAATTGGCCTAGCTCTTCAGAATCAACATCAAAATGTATTGAGAACCTAGGCCTCATTGGGCCTCGGTTCCAGTTACCTCTACCTCTATTTCCTCGTCCATGGCTTCCCCAACTAAAAAAACTCATCCTGCGTATGTTAACAATTAGCAAATAGTCTTTTAAATAACCATGCATGACAACTCATTAAAAATATGAAATAGATTTGGCTCAGAATGTATCAGGCTCATGCAATCCAATCCATACAAATTGTTCTAATGTTAATCAATGAGCAGGGGGATGAAAAAAATGTTCTGGGATACATGAGGGATTTGTAATTAGAGAAAATATGATATAATGAAAGGGAAGAGATATGGTCACTTCTCAATGATAACCACAATCAACTGTAAGCAAACTAATAAACCTTATTGAAATCCACACATAATTCTTCCACTTTTATCCAATCTAACACAAAAATTTCCTTAGCTTTGATCAATATTAGAACAAGGGGTGAACAAAATGAATATGGGATATGTGAGGGGTTTATAATTAGTGGAAAATGAGATAACGAGGGCGGAATAAAAATGTTTACTGTTCATGAGATTAATCAAGAAATCCATAACATATTTTGCAGTAAGGAAAATATGCATCAACCAACAATCAAATGACTGAGTAATAATCCTTGTGCATTTGTTTAATTTCACTATCAATTAATATCCAACACAATGTTATTACAAAACAAAAGCACTTCACAAAATTGGTAAGAGGTTTTTTTCCTTTTATTCGTACATTCTGCATGCTATAACAGTCAACAACAACACTCACTTTGTAACCATTAACATCCACCATTACCATAATTTTCCCCAATCCACATCTATATTTGAAAGTAATGTTTCCAAAAAATAATAATGAAGTCTCTACTTCTGCTAATAGATCCAATCAAGATATGTAATGATATCCATTCCCATAGATATATATGAAGTAGAAAGATCAAAATGATCAAGACCTCACATGTCACGCCTGAAAGGCAATTGACTATAATCAACAGTCATCATTTAAACACAGGCTATGTAGAAGAAAAATTTTGAAACCCTGTACCATCTCACTGTGAAAAAAATATCTCAGTGTGACTTAAAACCAAGCCAAACATCCCACACAACTGTCATCAACAGTGATCCATTTGCAAAATATAAACGCACTTAGAATTCGAGAGTATTACTTGGCATGCAAAAACAAGCCATCCATATTATTCGTGGTGCACAACTAAGAGGATTTCATAGTGTCATAATTCCCATAACCACACAACAATATATAACCACGATATAATTCAAAAACTTCATTCTGGTCCATTTATTAAGTCGCCTGTGAGTGACCAGGTTGCACACATTCAAGTGTATTCTACCAATGACAAAAGATGCAGTAAACATATCCAATCCAATATTCTAATTCTCAACACATCACCTACAGGACGAGACATGCATGAACAACAACAAACCCCTATGACTAATGCCAACTATTATCCAAACATCATAATCCCATTCTAACGACTATGTAATAACCAAAATTTTGGCACTGTGGTAAGGGAAGAAATAGACCAAACAAGCGTGATAACAGTGCATACCCACGAACCAAAATGAAAATGACGAAGGCCCTTTCAAAAACTGATTCTTTGACAATAGACTGGCAACTGTGACCCTTAGAAATGCAATTGGTGACGCGGGGCTCATGCCACTATCACAGAAGCATTGGCCAAAATCCATACTAACACGACTGGTATATGAATAATGGGTGATCCCGCATTCGAGGTAATAGGCCACCATAATATTAACATGCCGACAGACCTCTTATGCAGATCCAGTCTGGAGGGGTTATGGGTTTTCACAGTAGCCATCACAAGAGGGAGGGGGGCACCGAATATGGTGGAACTTTCGGTTAAAGGCACGTGATAAAGGAGGACCAATATGCTTATGAACGAGAGACATTATCTTGACAGAGTTGGACAGGGTTCTATTTAAACCTAGGGGCCATGAAGACTGTTAGTATCCAGATATAAAATTTTCATTTTTCTCCTTGTTCCAGGAATGGGGTTATTTCCATAGCATCGAGAAGTGTTGTTCCTGAGCATCGGTATTGCATACGCTAGAAGTACTGTTGAGATTTCAACTCGTCTCATTAGAGAAGAGGAGAAGAGGGTTGGTTTTATTTTAAAATTTCACAAAAAATTGTTGTGCCTGAAGGACAATCTTCAATCCTCAAAGCCACACACCTGCAGTCACACAACACACATGTCAACATTTACCACTAGCAGCAACACACAACACATAATGAGCCAGTGCAATCTACAGGAACTTGGCCATTTATTTTTGTCTCTGATGACTTATGAATTTCATTCTGAATACACTACTCTTAATCTCTGTAAACATCAGGATCATGCCCACAACACTCGATATATCTAGTGTCCTCTCTCTTGATAACCTTTTTTCTTTGATAATGCTTCTTTCTAGTAGATTTCTGCTATCTTTAGTCCTCAAAAGAATTGCAGACAACACCATTGTTGAGGAAAGAAAGTTACATAAATTGCCTCTTAGATGATCGCATGGAGGAAGTAACTATTAGCATAAATACATTTCCAAGTAAATTGTTGGGTTCTAAGTTTTCATCTACTGAAGGAATTCCATCTCTTGGTTTTGGTATTCTTTGTACAAAATAATTTGTGCTATTACAGAAGGTATCCCTGACATTACTTATTTATTTCTTGTAGGAACATCATTCAGAGTCGACAGATTGTGGCATTGATATTTATTCAGTGGCCACCTTAAAGACAAGTTCTTTTAAACTTCCTAGTTCATAAGCCAATGGCTTTGAAGCGAGCCAATTCATTCCCTCCATAGGGCATACTATTCAGAATGAAGAGTTTCTCAAGATTGTCAAAATTGGAGGGCATGGTATTACACAAGACGACGATGTCTCCTCAAGATATATGGTTTTATTGTAGGCCTATAGTTGAATTTGTAAAAAGGAAAATGGAGCCTGTGCACAACTTGTTTTTGCTCCAGTTAATTCATTGTTTTCAGATGGTATTTGTATTTTTACATTTATGAAGGAAAATATAGAGTTGCATACTATCTCAAATACCTTTGGTTTAGATGTGAAAAGCCTACAGAGGTATAGTCATTAGCTGGGTTAACTAATGAGATGCAAGCATTGTACCCAACAGGTACAGAGTTTACAAAAAAATAATGATAATGGACGAAAGACGAAGGGCGATCGTGATTTAGGCTCTAAGAATTCTAACTTCAAGAACCAAAATAGATCTCAAGGATTGTCAAGAAATGATACATGCAAGGATATTCTCGCCATTTGGAACGTTTCCATAGTTATGCTCCTAGCCATCCTTATAGGAGAGTTACTGGATCAAAATGCCCATATTTTTCTCTGGATTATGTTCCAAGGTATGTTGATCCAGCTTTATGGAACTTGAGGGCATGTATGGACTATGATGGCGGTGCTGGTGCTGGCATTTTCCTTTATGGAAGAGTTGCAAATGGTCAGCTTGATCAGGCCCCTCAAGCAGGTTACAATGGTCATGGAAGTAAGAAAACCTTGTGCACAGGAAAAAGAACAATTTTGACAGACGACTGGAATGTGATGGGAAAACCCTCGTGGAACAAAGATACTGCCCCCCGGTATCATTATCTCAAAGACAGATTTGTATCTTCGTATATTGCAGGGTAAGCCTAGTAGGGACAACTAGCAAAGCAAATTTGATGACTTCGATTAAACATTTTGAAAATAATTATGGATATTCAAAGTGCATATAAAGTCAAAGAAAGTGTTGATTCGAGATTTATAGGCTCAAAATAAGAAATCAATCAATCAACAATTCCTGATTTTAAGAGATGGTCAAAGGTGAGGTGACAAATCAATTCCAGATTTGTTAAATAACTAATGCACAAGTGGCGGTCATGATAGATTTTCTCATGAAGATATAAAGCATATTTTGGTTAGAAAGTTAGCTACCCGTTACACATTTGGCAATGCTAGCATACTATTCTAGATTCTTGGAGAATTTTCAAGATCTCAGGAACTAGGTGGCAACTCGTATTGAATAAGGAAGACAGTTGGAGACAAATGGCAGAGATTTTTAAACACAAAATCCATTGATAAGTTCAATATGTGGCCGAGTATCCAAATTGTTTAGGAACATAATCAACAAATCAAATTTGTTCCTAATTTTTTGTATGAGAAGTAAACAGATCGAACATTTCAAGCAACCAACTTTAGACCAATGACTCAACAGGCCGTGTCATATTGAAACCAGATTTATCTTCAGTTAATTTTTTGGTGATTTTGGTTTCCAACAAACTAGGAGTAGTTCCATATTAATTTTATTATTTAAGAAATCATTTGGTAAATGAACAGAGGGGGATTTTTGGGAAGAGAGGAGACCCGAGAGGGGAATTTGGGCAGAGGCCCATGTAGGAATTATTGTATGGTAATTTATTTAAGTATTCATTTCTGACATTGAACATCCAGGTGTATTGTTTTACCAGATTGTGATCTCTTCCTGTTTTACATTCTTTTTTCGTCTTACTTGAAAGAATTGCAGACATTGAGAATCAATGGCTGCTCATGGATGATAGATTCCCGAG
>JASDQU010883111.1:34587-54478 GCA_032191745.1 Picea mariana
ACCAGATGTCGAATTATGATTAATGCTATCACCATCCCATTCAGAAATAGTGAACCCGATGAGGTCATATGTAGAGTCTATTGAATAGTGAATCCCAAAGGTGATGGTGCCATGTACATATCAAAGGATACACTTTGCAACCTTTCAATGTAGCTCATGGAGCTCCTGCATGAACTTGGAGACTGCTCCAACTGCATAGGAGAGGTCTGGTCTGGAGTGTGTGAGATACAACAAGCTCCCTGCTAGCTGTTTGTACAGTGCGTTGTCAACCAGTGGAGTGTCCCCGCCATCCTCAAGTCTGACTCCTTATAGGAAAGGAGTTAGGGTAGACTTGCAGTCTTTCATGCGAAATCTCTCAAGAAGATCTCATGCATACTTGTCCTGAGATAGTTTGATGCCTGGTGTATCCTGACAGATCTCGAGTCCAAGGAAGAAATGTAGTGGACCCATGTCCGTCATTAAGAACTTGTCATGCAAAATTCTCCTGAGTGCAGCAATCGCTGAAATCAAGCAACTAGTGATCAACAAATCATCAACATACAGAAGTAGGAGTTGAAGTGAATAAGATTTCCTAAGCATGTAAACATTCGGATCTGACTTACAACGTACAAAGTTTTGTGACAACAGATAGGAGTCCATCTTGGCATGCCATGCCCTCGGGGCCTGCTTGAGGCCATAAAGAGACTTCTTCAGTTGACAGACCAAAGACGAATCCTGCATAAATCCATGGGGTTTCTCCATATATATCTCCTTAGAGAGATCTTCATGAAGAAATTCTTTCTTCACGTCCATCTAATGGACTTCCCATTCCTTGGTTGCCACAATGGCAAGTGCCAAATGTATGGAATCCATCTTCGCTACTGGAGCGAAGGTCTCATCATAGTCAATGCCATGCACCTATTGAAAGCCTTTGGAAACTATCCTAGCTTTGTATCTGCTAACATGTCCATCCACTACGCTCTTGGTCTTGTAGACCCATCTGCAACTGACAAGTTTCCTTCCTTAAGGAAGGGGAACCATATCCCAAGTTCGGTTCTAGAGGAGGGAGTTGTACTCCTCCTGCATGGCAGATTCCCAAAAGGGATTTCCAGTAACCTCGCCATAAGACTCTGGATCTGAAGACTGAACCAAGAAAATATGCCTGGGTGGAATCGATTCAGAGGCAGTGAGTGCAAGAGGAGGCTCCTCGAAATCAAATCGAGTCCTCCTAGTATTAGTTGGATCCCCAACAAGATACCCTGCATCCTGAAGAGTAGTCTTGGCCCACTTGGGCCTCTGCTTTGGCTCTGCATCTGCATATGGATGCATTGACTCTGCATCTGACTGTACTGACTTTGTATCTGGATCATTTGAATCCTCTGAATCAGAACTATCATATGAAGAAGAGTCGGCATGTGCATACTCATCATCTCTGAAAGGTGGAAGAACAAAAGTGTCTGCATGCGGTTTTTGAGGTACATGCGAGACACTTTCCTCGAATTGGACACTACGCTCAATGATGAGTTGGCCTGAGGAAAGATCAATGGGTTTGTATCCCTTCACATTGTCGGGGTATTCAACAAAGATACATTATGTGCTCTGTGGATCAAGTGCCTTCCTCTTCTTAGAGGGAACCCTGGCCCATGCACGTAAACTGAAAATAAGGAAGTGGGTCACTTCCGATTTGAGGCCGCTCCAAGCCTCGTAAAGGGTATTATCCTTGACAGATCTATGGAGAGATTTTTTTTGGATGTAGGTTGCACAATTAAGTACTTCATCCCAAAATCTTTGTGGAAGTGACTTTGCATGTAGCATGCAAGATGCCATCTCTTTTAGAGATCTATTTTTCCGTTTTGCTGCGAAGTATAGGGAATCATGTGTTGCAACTGAATCCCTGCCTCATGACAAAGATTTTGTATCTCATGGTTGACATAATCTCTCCTATTGTTTGTTCGGAGGACTTTGATTTTTTTTCTTGACCATGTCTCAACAAGGGCTTTCAAATCTTTGAGGTGTTTAAAGACCTTAGATTTTTTCCTAAGAAAGAAAATCCATGTGAAGTGTGAGAAATCATCAACAAAAATGAGCACTACCTTGCTTTATTGATTGATGGATGCGGAAAAGGTCCCATGAGGTCACTATTGATCATATCTAAAGGAGAGGAAACCTTTTGAGTCTTTCCTTTGTCGAATTTTTCTTGAGGGTGTTCTCCAAGAACACATCCCTCACAAATTCCTTTGGAGAAGTGGATGTCGGGTAGACCATCAACCATTGCCTTCTTTCTAATTTGTTGCATATATCTAAAATTTAAATGCCCGAACCTTTCATGCCATATCCTATTGCTTTCATCAGCATGGGTAAGCAGTAATGCAGAATATGGTTCAATAAATTTAGAAAAAGTGTAGAGTCTAAATTGATGATTTACCTCACCGGTAGGAACCCTGGAATTGGTTTGCTTGTCATAGATATCCACTGCATCAGGTGTGAATATTAGTCTATTTCCGGTGCTGAAGTTAGTCATCTAATACAAAAAGAGAATATTGACGGAAAGTTTGGGAACGTCAAGCACATTCTTGAAGCTTTCCTTTGTGAGTTCAATTATTCCTTTGCCAGTGAGCTCGACTCGAGAGTTGTCCCCCATCAGAATAGGATGACCTTTGCATGCATCCAATGAAGAATAGACTTCTTTTCTGGCAGCCATGTGGTGTGATGCACCTGAATCTACAATCCAAGCATCAGGAGTGGAGTTGATGGCAATCAAGGCATGGCTAGAATTGTTTTTCTTGGGATTCTGATCTTCTGGCTTCTTCTTCTTGGCACCCTCGGGGATGTGATTTCCAATGTTGTTTTTCTGAAGTATTTGGGTCATTAGATCTATCTGTTTATGCATACATGCAGATTCTGGATGGAATCCTTTATTGAAGTAAGTGCATTTCTCCCTTTTTCTTTCCTTTCCACCTTTGGATCCGGAGGCAACATTGAAGGGTTTTGAGTACCCTTCCTTCTTTGGATTTGCATGTGATTTCCTTTTGTCTTTATCTTTAGATTTTTTATATTGATGATCACTGCCATCTTGCATAGTAAGTTCATGCACCTTTGGGCCTTTGATTTTTCCCATATTGTTGAGTTTGTTCTACTCTTGTGTCAGAGACTCGATAAAGGCCTCAAGAGAGGGCATCATCCTGGTAGATCCAGAGGAAAAACTAACTGAATGAAATGTGGATACAAACACTGATTATTCTGGACCAAGTTTGGAGAGAATGGTGAGAACCATTTATTTCTCCTCCTTAGATTTATCAACCCCTCAAGCCTTGAGTTGTGATGATAGATCCTTATATTTGGTAAAGAAATCTTGGAGATTGTTGAAGGTTTTTGGATCCAATGGGAGCAATTACACCTCAAGCCCGTGTCCCCTCATCTCGTCCTGTTTTCCAAAAATCCCTTCCATGGTGGTCCAGGCTTCATTGGGGGTTTTACAGGAGGATATGTGAAAGAGGAGTTCAGAAGAAATGAGACTGTAAATTGTTCCAAATGCTTCATCCATTCGATTTAGATACTTGGATTTTTCTATGGATGATGTTGGTTCTGTCTCTGTGTTCATGGTTAACTAGTATAATCCTCTGCCTCAAAGATGCATTATCATCTTCTCCTTCTGTGCAAAGAAATTGTACGGTGTAAGAATGAATTCTTTTGGAAACTTCATTTTTCCGCTGTCTTAAATCTTCGGTACCTGCAAAAATAATTTTGTGTGTATTTTCCCTAGCAGTCTGTCGACTCTGATACCATGTAAATGTGTTGAATCTGCATAGAATAGATCTAGCTAGGAATTAACATACACAGCTGCGGAAAAAATATGAGAAAAAAGAAGAAGAAGAGAAAGAATGGAAGAATTCTCATTAACCAAATGAATGAATGATAATTTACACATGATATACTCTATATAAATCAACTAATGCGCATTGGAGGAGAAGCTAATGTGCCATAGTGGTGGTCTAGAGTGATCTGGACACACACTAGCAATTACAGGAGTAAACTGCCACCTAGTCTAGTCTCTTAGGCAGTTACAGGAGTGAACTGCCACCTAGTCTAAGTTAACTAGTCTCACAGTATTCAATTAACTGACTGAAACAGAGTGAAGTGAGGAGGAGATCAAAGAATCATGAGTAATGCGCTAGTCTGGTGATAATTCCAAGGACAATACACATTAGCTGGTGATGATCCCAATGTTGCATGGTGATAATCCCAATCTGGCATCTAGACTCCACTCAATTGATCAAACTGAATGTGAACTGAAGAGAATATTCTCCTAGAGAAATATGCTTCCTAAAATATAGGAGACTGAATAATGACTAATAAACATACAAAAAACCTTAGGAAAATGAAATCCTAGGTGTGTGTGAAGTATCTCCAACATAGAAATCTCTGCATAAGTTAGAGAAACAAAGATCAAAATTTTAATTCCACAAAGTATCTGTGTTGGTGAAGCGAGTGGGCTATAAGTTCTTTGATTACGAATCAAACAAAGTTCAAACAGATCCTTCATCTTAAACATTTGAAACAAATCTCCCTATGAACTATGAGTGTGGGCATCCTTCTACTTAAGTAATATATCATATAATTTCAATGTATTTCATGTCAACAAGGTTGCCTTTCCTTTTCTTATATTGATCTATCTACAACTATGTATGATCATTGATGTGTTTTCCGCTGCTGGTATTTTAGACAGATTCTTTTTGTCTTGTTTGGGTCTAGCTAATTTCATTTATTTTTAAGCTTGGAAACTTTCTTCTTAAGATTTGAAGTCATTCTGCTCTACACTTTTCACCTTTTATGGAAGGCCTAATATGTAAGCACTATTTGTGTGTGCTTTTTGGTTTTAGTGATCAAAGGATTGTAAAACCTGCACTTCTTTTATTCGTGTTCCAAACAGGGTCAAAATTTGGAGGCTATGGCTCATTTTTTCATACTCATCAGTGGTATCCATCAGTTTTGCTTCAATCTAAAACTCCAGCTATCATGCAGAACAATAGTACTAAAAAGTTATTGAATAAGTCACTGGTGAAGGTATTATTGATTTGATTTACATATGTTAAAGTGTTTGGATGTAGCGTTTTATTATAATTGCACATTATGTGATTAAGAGCCTTGGCCTATACTCTATACCCTACTCTCTAGAAAAATAAATTTTGACAATCTTTTGCAGCACACATTGGTAGCTTCAAGCTCAGGAGCCACTGTCCTTTTTGCATGCAATGTTTTGGTGGACAATAAATTGTCTATTTCAACATGCTTATCTGATCATGTTGTGAAAAGTGGGGAGATGGTTGTGATTGATGTTAAGAATAGTATAGAAATGGAGGACAACAAGCTTGAAGAAGGAGACATCTGCTTCAACCAGGACCACGACTCCAACTGCGATCCCGATGTTGCATCTTCCTACATTGTGAGTGTCGATAATTTTCTTTTATAACTGCACTATAAAGTGATGAGAAATAACATAGCTTAGTTCGATTCCATTCAATGGTATCCAAGTTGAAATCACACTCCAATGCCATCGAGCCCTTTAAAYAATGACTTGTCTTCCATTCACTGCTGCCCAACATGCACTTCCACATTTGAACCAGGCTATTCGTGTATCCTATGTTGTTTGGTKCACATTTGGTCCACATGATGGTTGGTTGCTTGCAGATATGACTATGCATGTTTTCTTAGCATCTCCTCCTCTTTTGGGGGATGGGTTGTGTTGGTTYTTGTGTGTTAATAATAAACAGTCAGATACAAGATTTGGAATAGTTTCTAGAACTTTAAATATCATTTTCTTATCTAACATATCAATCAATTGTTTTGTTGTTGCTTAGTMTAAAAGTAGGAATTCTCTTCTTGCAAGAMTTGAGAGATTATTTTTTKGGGGTTGATGCAGGATACTAAACTACAAAATGTTCTGGGTCACTTTCAAAAGGAATTCGAGGGAGAACTATCAGCTGAGAAYTTGGGTGAGTAGAACGATGTGGCATCAACAATGTGCTGGTTGAATAATAATTTGTCTTTGCCATTTTCCCTCCATGTTGGCAACATTGTAGTGTTCAAGTACAAACACAGGAAAAGACCAGCGAATTTATACACCATTTTGAAAAGTGATAGTGGTTGTTCTTTTTGGTCTTTTTAAAACTCTCTCTTTCAGTTTCCTATCATAATTCTTTGGCATACAAACTAGACGAACAACTTTTCCTTAAACTAATGCATTTTATTCTCCAACATCATTTTATTTATCTAAATTAACAAGTTTCCTGCTATATCCTCGTAACTCAAGAGTTTCTTTTAGTGAATGAATTCAATACTAGGCTTGTAATCCTAGCCCCTATTCCAAATGATTATCAGGTTTATGATCTTCCATGGAAAATCATTATGGCTCTCATTGCAATAGMAAAATGGATTCAATCCATAAGCACATTTGTTTCTTGCAACCGATCTATTTGTATGTACTTATGTAATTGATAATGCTAATGAAGTAAGAACAAATAATCAGATGGTACCAACAAAGATTAAAATTAAAATTAAAAAAAAAAACATATCTTTAATCATAAATATCTTAAACAAATCCTTCTTTGAACTGTGACTGTGACTGGGCATTCTTCTACTTGAGAAATATATCATAAAATTTCAATTCAATTCCTTTCAATGAGGTTTCCTTGTTTTTTCTTATATCTATCTATCTACAACATGTATGATCATTGAAATTATCATAGAAATTTCCCTGTTTGTGTCAATCTTATTTCATTTATTTCTAAGACCAACGGCTTTCTTTTTAAGACTTAAAATCAGTCTGATCAACACTTTTCACATTTTTACTAAAGGCCTATTAAATAAAATGTGCACTGTTTGTCTATATTTGTTTACTTTTAGTCATCAAAGGACTGTAAAACCTGTGCTTTTTTCTTGTTGCAAACATGGTGAAAATTTTAAGACTATGGCTCATTTTTGAGGAATCATCAGTGGTCACCATCAGATTTTATTAAACCTAAAAATTCAACTATTGTGCAGAACAATAATACTAAAAAAATACACAATGAGGCAGTGGGGGAGGTATTATTCATTTGATTTACAGTGGTTACATCTAAATACTCTATACATTGATGTCCAGAAAAATAATTTTTGAGAATCTTTTGCAGCACATACGGTTGTCAGCTGCAAGCTCCGGAGGCATTGTCATTTCAAAAAAGGTTGCTTCAGCGGCCTTAGCTGCTAATGTTTCAAAAAGTTAGGAGATTGAGATGACTGTTATTAGGGGCAATAGAGAAATATCCACTTTGAAAAAGGATTCTATAGCTCAGAATATACATATTTGTGATCAAAAGAGAGTTAAATTGCAAATTAAGATGGGTTTTGGATCTGTACCATGCAACAAGAGTTCTCCAATTTATAGTAGCTTAGGCCATTGGACTTCTCAATGCCCATCACTTGAAGATATCCCCAATGATGGCCAAGAATCCTCTCCTGAAAATGAATCCACTCATGCTCCATCTCCTCTGCCTATCATCCAAGTATGTTTTCCACTTTCTGTCTTTGCTCACAGAGCTTGTTTAATTTAATGTCTCTTTAGGGATCCAAACATCTTCTCTAGATCACTAAAGGTTTGTTGTTCATTTGTTTTCTTGAACTAGAGAAGATTATGACATCGCATCAGATTCCTGGAGGTTCCTTGCCTACACCCCTTCCGGATTTTCTTCCCCAATTGTTGGAGAGAGATGAGAAGGTTTTTGCAAAAGAACATGAAAATTTGATAGCTAAGACAGAGTCTCAGAAAGTTGCTTCAACAAATAAAAATGACATTGAGTTGGTAAAGGAGTTTCAAGGACTAAAGGAAAGGAAAGCAATATCCAGTGGGAACAAAAGAAAATATACAGAAAAAAAAGGAGACTTGTACCTAAATTTGGAAGGAATGCTCCAAATAATTTGAAACGTCCAACAAAGACCTCTTCAAAGGACTCTTGTCATGGAATGTAGGAATTGGAAATCATAGGGAAATTAGAGAAATTAACTCTAAAGAGATCTGATACACAAAGGAAAGGAACAAAAGAAGCATCAAAGGACAATATTCATTTAGTTGATAGAAAAGAAAATTGGGTAATGTGTGACACCTGTGAGAAATGGCCCTTGCTTCCATTTGGGGTGGAACCTTCATCACTTCCAAAAAAATGGTTCTGTCATATGCTTGATTGGCTGTAAGTTCATATATTTGGAAAATATTTCAAACTAACAATCTTACCTTGTGTCTTATTTAGTCTTTGTCATAGTTAACAACTTATTAAAAAGTATATAAATATCATGTTTGATAGATATGTGTGGATACAAGGAAAAAGAAAAGAATATTTTTTTTCTTATTATAAAGAAAAATGAAAGAATATATATATCCATATGTTACGCTCTTGGTCCTGTAGACCCATCTACACCTCACAAGTTTCCTTCCTGAAGGAAGGGGAACCAAATCCCAAGTCTGGTTCTCGAGGAGGGGGTTGTACTCCTACATGGAAAATTCCCAAAAGGGATTTCAGCAGCCTCGCCATAAGACTCTGGATCTCAAGACTGAACCAAGAAAAGATGCTTGGGTGGCATTGGTTCAGTGGCAGTGAGTGCAAGAGGAGGCTCCTCGAAATCAAATTGAGTCCTCCTAGTATCAACTAGATCCCCAACAAGATCCCCTGCATCCTGAAGAGTAGTCTTGGCCCACTTGGGCCTCTACTCTGGCTCTGTATCTGCATCTGGATGCACTAACTCTACATCTGACTGTACTGAATCTGTATATGGATCATCTGAATCCTCTGAATCAAAACTCTCATCTAAAGAAGAGTCGACATGTGCATGCTCATTGTCTCTGAGAGGTGGAAGAACAAAAGTGTTTGCATGTGACTGTTGAGGTACATGCAAGACACTTTCCTCGAATTGGACACTACGCTCAATGATGAGTCGGTCCGAGGAAAGATCAATGAGTCTGTATTCCTTCACACCATCGAAGTATTCAACAAAGATACCCTCTATTCTCTGTGGATAAAGTGCCTTCCTCTTCTCAGAGGGAACCCTGGCCCATGAACGTGAACCAAAAATATAGAAGTGGCTCACTTCCAGTTTGAGGCTGCTCCAAGCCTCGTAAGGGGTCTTATCATTGACAGATCTATGGGGAGATTGTTTTTGGATTTAGGTTGCACAATTAAGTGCTTTATCCCATAAGCTAAGTGACTTTGCATGTATCATGCAAGATGCCATCTCTTTTAGATATCTATTTTTATGCGTAGCAACTTCGTTTTGCTGCGAAGTATAGGGAACCGTGTGCTGCAACCGAATCCTCGCCTCATGAAAAATATTTTGTATCTCATGGTTGACATACTATCCCTCTTTATCTGTTCGGAGGACTTTGATTTTCTTTCCTGATTGTGTCTCAACAAGGGTTTTGAAATCTTTAAGGTGTTGAAAGACCTCAAATTTTTGCCCGAGAAAGAAAATCCATGTGAAGCGTGAGAAATAATCAACATAAATGAGCACGTATCTTGCTTTACTGATTGATATATGTGGAAAAGGGCCCATGAGGTCACTATGGATCAGATCTAAACGAGAGGAATCCTTTTGAGTCTTTCCTTTGTCGAATTTCTCTTGAGGGTGTTTTCCAAGAACAAATCCCTCACAAATTCGTTTGGAGAAGTGGATGTCAGGTAGATCATCAAACATTCCCAGCTTGCTAAGTTGTTGCATATATCTGAAATTTTAATGCCCGAACCTTTCATTCCATATATTACTACTTTCATCAACACGGGTAAGCAGTAATGCAGAATCTAGTTCAATAAATTCAGAAAAAGTGTAGAGTCTAGATTGATGATTTATCTCACTGGTAGCAACCCTGGAATTGGTTTGCATGTCATAGATATCCACTGCATCAGGTGTGAATATGATTCTRTTTCCGGTGCCTAAGTTAGTCATCTAATACATGGAGAGAAGATTGACAGAAAGTTTGGGAACATGAAGCACATTCTCGAAGCTTCCATTTGTGAGTTCAATTCTTCCTTTGCCTGTGACCTTGACTAGAGAGTTGTCCCCCGTCAGAATAGGAGGATCTTTGCATGCATCCAATGAAGAATAAACTTCTTTTCTGGCAGCTGTGTGCTGTGATGCACCTAAATCTATGATCCAAGCATCGGGAGAGGAGTTGATGGCAATCAAGGCATGGCTAGAATTGTCTTTATTGAGATTCTAATCTTCTATCTTCTTATTCTTGATACCCTCAGGGATGCGATCTCCATGGTTGTTTTGCTGAAGTATTTGGGTCATTAGATCTATTTGTTTCTGCATACATGCAGATTCTGGATGGAATCATTTATGGCAATAAGTGCATTTCTCCCCTTTTCTTCCCTTTCCACCTTTGGATCCGGAGGCATCATTGAAGGGTTTTGAGTACCCGTCCTTCTTTGGATTTGCATGTGCTTTCCTTTTGTCTTTGTCTTTATATTTTTTATATTGATGATCGTTACCATCTTTCACAGTAAGTGTATGTGCCTTTGGGCCTTTGATTTTTCCCATATTGATGAGCTTGTTCTACTCTTGTGTCAGAGACTCGATAAAGGCCTCAAGAGAGGGCATCGTCCAGGTATATCCAGAGGTGAACCTAACTAAATGAAATGTGGATACAAACACTGAGTATTGGACCAATTTTGGAGAGAATGGCGAGAACCATTTGTTTCTCCTCCTTATATTTACCAATCCATCAAGCCTCGAGTTGCGACAAAAAATCCATATATTTGGTAAATAAATCTTGGATATTGTCGAAGGTTTTTGTATCATGTTATCGCACAGTTTGTAGTTTGGATAATAGACAGATGTAAGGAGAAAAACTAGCGTAACTGAACCAATCCCACCCAGTGTCACCTCGATGGGAGGGTTCTTTCTATTTAGGGAGGTAAAACCTAGGGGAGACGTCCCCAGTGACCTGGGGTTTTGAGAAGGCAAAGGATTGAAGGCTAAGAGTTAAGTTCCCCCCTCACAAGTCACCGTCGAGTAGATAGTCCGGCTAACCATCCAATAAAGAGAAGTATAACCAAAATAAATGTACCTGCCTGTGACAAAACAACAAGAAATATATATATGCAAGCTTGCTCGCTTGGTTAGTACTTCACATAATCAATGACTATCTGATATATAAGAAATTTGAGCAATAAATATTGACGAAGTTAATGTTTATATGATAGCAACGTTGTATAATATCACTTCTTCAATAAATTATAAAGAAACTTGGCATTCAATGTAACAATTAACACTTCATTTAGATGATGCCTTAAACAACCATTCAATTTCTTAAAGTAAAAAGATAGTTGCACAATGATGTTTATAACAAAGGATGACAACAACAATTAGTTAGTAGGGTTAGTCTTTAGGCTAGGGTTGGAAATATTAGTAATTTATTTAAGTGTTTGATTGAAGTTGTGATCAAGTTACTCAAGATAAAGGAGGTCTTTAGATCAGTGCCTTAGGGTTAATGGAGTCAAAAGTAGAGGACACAAAAGTTGAAGGATCAAGTGAAAGTAATAAGACTAAGGAAAAGAGGGTTAGACATTGAGGTGTTGGTAAGGTAAGGCCTCAAGGATGAAACCCTAGGGGAGAGAGGCTCACTTTGGTGTAGGGTAACTAGGCCTCAGTACTCTCTCCTCCTTCCTTAGATTAAATGACAAATTGGCTAGCTCAAAAGATTGCATAAGACCAAGACAAGAGGTTTTGCAGGTAACGTGTTGCTATGGCAAGGATTTACTAGGCAAAACCTAGGGAAAATCAGCTCACCAAGGTGTAGGGGAACTAGGCCTTGATGCATTTTCTCCTTCTTAGCTCAATAAGAAAAATGGCTAGCATCGAAGAGGAAGAAAAGAGTGTTGCTAAGGCAAGGCTATATCTCTCTTCAATAAATGGCTCAAAATCTTGACGGGGACATGAGACAAGGACATACAATGTGTGCTTGTCACCTAGGGTTTATTCAGCAAATTATAACCATAAATGCAAGAAGAACAATACTACAACCATTTAATTAAGAAGTTTTGTACAAATTTACTTACATTTAACCAAGAAAACAAGTAGCAAACCCTAGTTGTAATACCTTCCACCAAGATAAATTCCAAAAATGCCAATATAAGTCCAAAATAGTCTTCCTTCAATAAGTGTGCCTCACAATTTCAGCCAATCACCCAAAAATGGCACAAATTTCATACCTTACCAAGTGGTGAGTGAAAGATGATGAAAAAATGAAGGTTGAAACCCTCAATTTATACAGTACCATGACCTAATTTTACATTTTAGGTCATGAAAAAGGCCGACAAGGACAAAATACTAAAAATCATATTGTTTTACATTAAATGCTTAAAATTAAACCTAATCAAGCTAAAGAGAGATGTCATGACCCTTTTAGGGTGACGTTATCCCCTTCTAGGGAAAATGCAACATCCTGGAGAAAAAAGTTAGCCCTCCTTGGCCTTCTCCAACCTGCCACATGTGCCAATACTGCCCCATCTGTCTCCCAAAGTGTCCATGCTGCTAGGTGATGTCATGGTCATGAAGGGTGACGTCCTAGGCCTTCCAAGGCCAAAGTTCCACTAATAAGGGCACAACCCCCTAGGTCAAGGTGTCTTGGGATGCCTCTGCAAGACGTCCTCCTTCTCTCCCGTGCAAACCCCTTTGTCCTGTCTCTGCCCCCTGTTGGGGTCTTTGCATCCACTTGGTGGGATCTTTAGCCCCATGGAGGTCCAAACTGATCATCTCCCCATGTGTACCTGTCCAACATGGTAACTGTCTGTCGGGCATGATCCTGCACATCAACAACTACGCCCTCCATGGGCTCATAAGTCACGGGGATCATAGCAATGTCAATCACATCTCATCATCAATATTATTAAACATGTGCATAAACCCCTATTACCCCAGTTAAAAGATCAAAGACATTATACAATCCTGCAATATAGGTTTGGAGAAAGTGACAGGGCGTCCTATTAGGCTAGTGTCCACTGGAAGAGGAAAGTTTCTGGAAGAGACTTCATCTGAGCCATGTAAGTGGGTGATGTGGATAAGGGATGTCTAGGCAAAAGAGTGCAGTGAGAGCAAGGGGATGCAAAGTCTTACCTGTGGGTGCCTTTGTAGAAGGCGAGCTGCACCTGTCCTGGATGCAAGTTTTTTCAAGCCCAATTCATGCCTTTTATTCTTTATTCTTATTGCTTTTTCTTTAAGAAGATAATCAGGGGACACTGCCCTGGTGTGGTGACTAGTGGTGGCAGCGTTACCCACAAGTACTTTCACATAAATGAGAAGGCTGGCTCGTGATGAGACCCCCTTTCTCTTGGCCATGCAACCAAGAGTCACTATCCTAGCATGGTAACCAGTTGGTGGTAATGTCATACTGCTAGATACCCATGGACCTAATAGGTTGGCTCATGATGAGACCCCCTATCCTCTGATTAGGTATTGTTTTATTATTTTCATTGGGTCCCTCTTGTTTCTTGTTGAGAAGCCTTTTACTGCTTTCTCAGGGATCCCTGGGCGAAGCATCTCGAGGTTTATTATTAGGCTTTTATCTATTTCCAGCTTTCTTTTACCTTCTGGGCCTTTAGCCCCTTCTTCCCATGAGATAGGGTGCAATCCTCAAATGATAGGTCAACCCAATGCCCAGACAAGTGTAATGGGATAAATGAATGGGAAGCAAGATGGAAAAGTGGTGTTATCATGGGAGCGGACGATGGCTTTTCAGAAGTTCCCCCAGTGGCAAACCAAAACCTATGGAAACAAGATTACTAGGGCATCCTGTCATTCCCCCCGGACATGATCAAGTGGGAAAGTATAAGATCCAAGCATTTGTTAGAATAAAAAAGAATTAAATGTACATATTCAAAGGTTTTGAGGATTAGAGTGACACATACGATGATAACCGGACTCATTACCTCATGGAGCAAGAACCATCTCTGATACAAGAACAAACTGATGGTGATAAATGTTGTTGTTGCTGACATAGTAGAGACACTGAAAGTGAGAAAAGATGGGCCATGCCAAAGTCAACCTGGCTCTTGGTACTCCAATATGTCTAGGACCTGCCGGCCTCGAGACATGATGTCTTAGTTATCCCTAAAAGTGGGGTATAAAATATCCAATGGGATAAATTCCAACTCAAGCATGTGTCCCCTCATCTCGTCATGTTTTCCAAAAATCCCTTCCATGGTGGTCCAAGCTTCATTGGGGATTTTACAGGAGGATATGTGAAAGAGGAGTTCAGGAGAAATGAGACTACAAATTGTTCCAAACGCTTCATCCATTCGAATTAGATACTTGGATTTTTTATGGATGATGTTGGTTTTGTCTCTATGTTCATGGTTAACTGGTATAATCCTCTACCTCAAAGATGCATTATCATCTTCTCCTTTCCTGCAAAGAAATTGTACAGTGTAAGAATGAATTCTTTTGGAAATTCCATTTTCCCGATGTCTTCAATCTTCGGTACTTGCAAAAATAATTTGGTGTGTCTTTTCCCTAGTAGTTTCTCAGATCTGATACCATGTAAATGTGTTGAATCTACACATAATAGATCTAGCTAGGAATTGACATACACAGTGGCAGAAAAAATATGAGAAAAGAGAAACATAAGAGAAAGAATGGAAGAATTCTCATTAACCAAATGAATGAATGATAATTTACACATGATATACTCGGTATAACTCAACTAATGCGCACTGGAGGAGAATCCAATGCGCCATAGTGGTGGTCTAGAGTGATCTGGACACACACCATCAGTTATAGGAGTAAACTACCACCTAGTCTAGTCTCTTAGGAAGTTACGAGAGTGAACTGCCACCTAATCTTAGTTAACTAGTCTTTTAGTCTTCAATTAATTGACTGAAACAAAGTGAAGTGAGGAGGAGATGAGGAAATCATGAGTAATGCGCTAGTCTGGTGATAATCCCAAGGACAATGCGCATTAGATGGTGATGATCCAAATGATGCATGGTGATAATCCCAATGTGGCATCTAGACTCCACTCAACTGATCAAACTGAAGTGTGAACTGAAGAGAATATTCTCCTAGAGGAATATGCTTCCTAAAATATAGGAGACTGAATAATGACTAATAAACATAGGAAAAACCTTAGGAAAAATAAATCCTAGGTGTGTGTGAAGTATCTCCAACATAGAGATCTCCGCATAAGTTAGAGAAACAAAGATCAAAATGTTAATTCCACAAAGTATCCGTGTTGGTGAAGTGAGTGGGCTATAAGTCCTTTGTTTACGTATCAAACAAAAAGTTCAAACAAATCCTTCATCTTAAACATTTGAAACAAATCTTCCTATGAACTATGACTGTGGGCATCCTTCTACTTAAGAAATATATCATATAATTTCAATGTATTTCCTTTCATCAAGGTTGCCTTTTTTCTTATATTGATCTATCTACAAACTACAACTATGTATGATCACTGATGTGTTTTTTGCTGCTGGTATTTTAGACGAATTCTTTTTGTCTTGTTTGGGTCTAGCTTATTTCATTTATTTTTAAGCCTAGAAACTTTCTTCTTAAGATTTGAAGTCATTCTGCTCTACACTTTTCACCTTTTATTGATGACCTAATATGTAAGCACTATTTGTGTGTGATTTTTGGTTTTAATGATCAAAGGATTGTAAAACTTGCGCTTCTTTTATTCTTTTTCCAAATAGGGTCAAACTTTGGAGACTATGGCTCATTTTTTCAGACTCATCAGCAGTCTCCATAAGTTTTGCTTCAATATAAAACTCCAACTATCATGCAGAACAATAGTACTAAAACGTTACCGAATAAGCCACTAGTGAAGGTATTATCGATTTGATTTACAAATGTTAAATTGATTGGATGTAGCGTTTTATTATAATTGCACATTATGTGATTGAGAGCCTTGACATATACTCTATACACTGCTCTCTAGAAAAATAATTTTTGACAATCTTTTGCAGCACACATTGGTAGCTTCAAGCTCAAGAGCCACTTTCCTTTCTGCATGCAATGCTTTGGTGGACAATATATTGTATGTTTCAGCACCCTTAGCTGATCATGTTGTGAAAAGTGGGGAGATGGTTGTGATTGATGTTAAGAATAGTAGAGAAATGGAGGACAACAAGCTTGAAGAAGGAGACATCTGCTTCAACCAGGACCACGAATCCAACTGTGACCCCGATGTTGCATTTTCCTACATTGTGAGTGTCCATAACGCTATTTTATAACTACACTATAAAGTGATGAGAAAGACCATAGATTAGTTCGATTCCATTCAATGGTATGCAAGCTGAAATCACACTCCAATGCCATCGAGCCCTTTAAATGGTGACTTGTCTTCCATTCACTGCTGCCCGACATGCACTTCCACATTTGAACCAGGATATTCACGTATCCTATGTAGTTTGGTGCACATTTGGTCCACATGATGGTTGGTTTCTTGCAGAGATGAATATGCATGCTTGCTCAAAATCCCTTCCTCTTTTGGGGGATGGGTTGTGTGGGTGCTTGTGTGTTGATAATAAACAGTCAGATACAAGCCTCAGGATAGTTTCTAGAACTTTAAATATCATTTTCTTATCTAACATATCAATCAATTGTTTTGTTGTTGCTTAGTTTGAAAGTAGGAATTCTCTTCTTGCAAGACTTGAGAGATTGTTTTTTTGGGGTTCATGCAGGACACTAAACTACAGAATGTTCTGGGTCACTTTTAAAAGGAATTCGAGGGAGAACTATCAGCTGAGAATTTGGGTGACTAGAAGGATGTGACATCAACAATGTGCTGGTTGAATAACAGTTTCTCTTTGCCATTTTCCCTCTATGTTGGTAACATTGTAGTGTTCATGTAGAAACACAGGAAAAGTCCGGTGAATTTATACACCATTTTGAAAAGAGATAGTGGTTGTTCTTTTTGGTCTTTTTTAAACTCTCTCTTTCTGTTTCCTGTCACAATTTTTTGGCATACAAACTAGACGAACAAATTTTCCTTAAGCTAATGCATTTTCTTCTCCAACATCGTTTTATTTATCTAAATTAACAAGTTTCCTATTATATCCTCGTTACTCAAGAGTTTCTTTTAGTGAATGAATTCAGTACTAGGCTTGTAATCCTAGCCCTTGTTCCAAATGATTATCAAGTTTATGATCTTCCATGGATAATCATTATGGCTCTTATTGCAATAGCAAAATGGATTCAATTCATAAGCACATTTGTTTCTTGCAACATAGTTTTTTGTATGTACTTATGTAATTGATAATGCTAATGAAGTAAGAACAAATAATCAGATGGTACCAACAAAGATTAAAATTTCAAAAAAAAAAACATATCTTTAATCATAAATATCTGAAACAAAGCCCGCTTTGAACTGTGACTGGGCATTCTTCTACTTGAGAAATATATCATAAAATTTCAATTCAATTCCTTTCAATGAGGTTTCTGTGTTTTTCCTTATATTGATCTATCTTCAACATGTATGATCATTGAAATTATCATACAAATTTCCCTGTTTGTGTCAACCTTATTTCATTTATTTCTAAGCCCAATGGCTTTCGTTTTAAGACTTGAACTCAGTTTGCTCAACACTTTTCACATTTTTACTGCAGGCCTAATAAATAAAAAGTGCACTATTTGTCTGTATTTGTTTACTTTTAGTCATCAAAGGACTGTAAAACCTGTGCTTTTTTCTTGCTGCAAACATAGTCAAAATTTGAATACTATGGCTCATTTTTGAGGACTCATCAACGGTCACCATCAGATTTTCTTAAACCTAAAAATTCAGCTATTGTTGAGAAAAATAATACTAAAACAATACCCAATGAGGCGCTGGGTGAGGTATTATTCATTTGATTTACATTGGTTACATCTAAATACTCTATACACTGTTGTCCAAACAAATGTTTTTTGAGAATCTTTTGCAGCACATACAGTTGGCAGCTGCAAGCTCCGGAGGCATTGTCATTTCAAAAAAGGTTGCTTCAGCAGCCTTAGCTGCTGATGTTTGAAAAATTCGAGAGATTGACATGACTGTTATTAGGGGCAGTAGAGAAATATCCACTTTGAAAAAGGATTCTATAGCTCAGAATATACATATTTGTGATCAAAAGAGAGTTAAATTGCAAATTAAGATGGGTTCTGGATCTGTACCATGTAGCAAGAGCTTTTCAATTTACAACATCTTAGGCCATGGTATTTCTCAATTCCCATCACTTGAGGATATCCCCAATGATGGCCATGAATCCTCTCCTAAAAATGAATCCACTCATGCTCCATCTCCTCTGTCTATCATCCAAGTATGCTTTCCATTTTCTGTCTTTGCTCACAGAGATTGTTTAATTTAATGTCTCTTTAGGGATCCAAGCATCTTCTCTAGATCACTAAAGGTTTCCTGTTGGTTTGTTTGCTTGAAATAGAGCAGATTATGACATCGCGTCATATTACTGGAAGTTCCTTGCCTACACCCCTTTTGGATTTTCTGCCCCAATTGTTGGAGAGAGATGAGAAGGCTTTTGTAGAAGAACCTAAAAATTTGATAGCTAAGACAGAGTCTCAGAAATATCCTTCAACAAATAAAAATGACATTGAGTTGGTAAAAGACTTTCAAGGAATAAAGGAAAATAAAGCGATATCCAGTGGGAACAAAAGAAAATATACAGAAAAAAAGGAGACTTATACTAAATTTGGAAGGAATGCTCCAAATAATTTGAAACATCCAACAAAGACCTCTTCAAAGGACTCTTTTCATGGAATGAAGGAATTGGAAATCATAGGGGAATCAGGGAAATTAACTCTAAAGAGATCTGATACACAAAGGAGAGGAACAAAAGAAGCATCAAAGGACAATATCCATCTGGTTGATATAAAAGAAAACTGGGTAATGTGTGACACCTATGAGAATAAGTGTGATATTAGTGAATATTCAAGCAAGCAAGTTGTTAATGGGATGTATGGAACACAACTAGGCCAGTGTCAGGTGGATGCAAATAAAGAGCAACTTCGACATCCAGGTGCTCCTCTCTTTGAACCCCTCTTTGATATCAAACAATCTCAATGTTATGAAAATAATGTAAAATAATAAGTATAAATACATCATAAATAGATAATGAATAATAATGAAGAGACACCTTCATAGTGAAAGGTCACGTCTCTTCACAAGAGGGCACCCCTGCGTGGGTATATAAATCTCATCATCCCTACTAATGCATGTGCATCCTAACTTATCCTAACTTCATTGCACACATCATGCATCACTTGCATTATGCACTTGAGTGCATATTAAATGTGTTTAGATTCTTATGCTCCATGTAGTTTTCCATGAATCCCTCTAGATACTTGTGGCCCTGTGCACTGTCATTCTTCTCATCTTTGCACTATTTTTTCCATATTGCAATTCCAACCAATATTCCCTATTGGCCAGTGCTTCCACTTAAGTAATCGACTACCCAATTTTTACCTTGTCGAAACCTTTTATCACCTTGGAATGAGGTAGTTCTTATCATTCCATCACCTTAGTACTGCAATATCCTTGAATCAAATCAACTATTATCATTATGGAATCCCTTGCCATTATCTTTGCTCAAACTTCATTTCATTTAATAATTCCTTGTGAAGCCCTATTCATTCCACTCAGGACCAAACTGCTTCTTCTAATGAAATATTTATTTTCTCCATTAGCACTCAAAAGTGAATGGACCTTCATTATTCCATCCCTTTATTTCCTTTCACCTGCACCCTACTTCTACTATGCAGTCTGATAACAGAAGTGGATTTATTTCTCTAAGTACTTTTAGACAAAAGTAGTTAATTCATAGCCAACAATTCTTTTCCAGGAATTCCTATCCTTGCACATAGAGATGACTCACCCATCACATGAGTCACACATCACCTC